>MJUU01002728.1:67548-92726 GCA_002080025.1 Modiolus philippinarum | reverse complement strand
TTTTTTTTGTAGCGTTTGCATTTTGCTTGTTGTTTCAAGAAGTGAAGAAAATAATCCTATCACATTTCTTTTAATAGCTCAGATAAATCTTACATCTTTAAACATTTTAATCGGTCAACCTTAAATCAAATGAACATTATTTACTTACGATTAATTTCTGAAATGAAACAATATATTTTTACTTTATATCATTACCATAAGTAATTTCAGAGTTTGAAAAAATTGTACGTTTTCATTTATTTCAATATCTTTAGCAAAAAATGTGCGTTTTTAATTATTTTAAGAGCTTAAGCAATAAGTGTGCATTTTCATTTATTTCAAGAGCTTAAGATAAAAGTTTGCGTTTTCTGTTCAAACACCCTTTCAAGACAGCTAAAAAATGTTGTGTGCAGATATCCATGAATAAATCTTGAAATGCAACGAAGTATGTATGAGAAAATAAAACTCATATGTATCAATGTAAATCGATTTCTATTCTATTGCTTCATAGCTCATTTATTTTATTGCATCTTGATTTTCCCAAAGCGTAAAATCATCAAATGTTTTGGAAAAGTAGGTTAAAAAACAACGATAAATTTACCCTTTGTATATTAATTTGGATCTGCAAATCCAGTACATTAAAAACTGATTACTTTTTTTTAGTAAGTAAATTCACATTTTTGGGTATATCATCTGCTCACTCGTTTACATTGGGTATTTGTGCTCTTTTATATTTTACAAAATTTTTGTTCATCGTTTTCCAAATAGTTCAATATTATCTACACTAAAGTGACATAATTTGTCGAAACGGCCATATGCAGAGACTTGATTTACAGTAGCTTCGGTATTTTGTTGTCTACTGGTCTTTACCCTCTATTGAACAAGTTTCTCTCAAGGGCTAGTTCAGAAAACGAGAGGCCCAGGAACTGAGCCTGTATCGCTTACCTGACAAAATACTTCTCTGCCATGTATGACCGAAAATGAAGTTTCTTTTTGTTTTTACCAATGGGTCTAATGTTTAGCTATGTTCTCAATTAGCATCAATGTGTTTGTCCTATTGAAATAAGTAAACTTTGCAGAGGACCTTTATACATCATTCCAATACAGTTTAGTTAAATTTTCTTAAACAGTTTCAGAGAATATGATGAAAGTGTGATTTTTTCCATAAAATCCAATGTAAAACTTATGGTCCGCGCTGGCCGCCATATTTTTGGTCAAAACAAAACAAAATGAACAATCATTCCTATAAAGTTTGATTAAATTTGCTACAGCGGTTTCAGAGGAGAAGATGAAAATGTGATATATTTTTCAGTCTTAAACTATGTTCTGTGCTGATGGCCATGTTTTTCATTCGATACGAAAGAAATGGGTATTCTCTGAAAGGACTTTAGTACATCCTTGCTGTAAAGTTTGGTTGAATTTGTTTTAGCAGTTTAAGAGGAGAAGATGAAAATGTGATTTTCCAATAAGGTCCAATGTTATACTATGTTCAGCACTGGCGGCCATGTTTTTTATCGGATCGAAACAAAATGAGCAATCTTTGTAAATGACTTTTGTACATCATTCCTGTAAAGTTTGGTTGAATTTGCTTCAGCAGTTTCAGAAGAATAATGAAAATGTGATTTTTCCCAAAGGCTCCAATGTTAAACATAAGTTCCGTGCTTGAGGCCATGTTTTTTATTGGATCGAAACAAAATGAGCAATCTTTGTACAGGACCTTTAGTTCATCATTTCTGTTAAGTTTGATTGAATTAGCTTCAGACGTTTCAAAGGAGAACATGAAAATGTGATTTTCCGATTGGGTCCAATGGGAAACGTATGTTCTGTGCTGGCGGCCATATTTTTTATCGGATTGGAACGAAACGAGCAATGTTTGTAAAGGATCATTAGTACATCATTCCTGTAGAGTTCATTTAAATTTGCTTAAGCGGATGAAAATTGTGATTTTCCCATAGAAAATGAGCAATCATTGTAAAGAACCTTTAGTACATAATCCCTCTACATTTTGGTTGAATTTGCTTCAGCAGTTTCAGAGAAGATGAAAATGGGATTTTCCCGCAGGGTCCAATGTTAAACTATGTTCCCTGCTGGGGGCATGTTTTTTATTCGATCGAAACAAAATGAACAATCTTTGTTAAGGACCTTTTGTATATCATTCCTGTAAAGTTTGGTTGAATTTGATCCAGTAGTTTCAGAGCAGAAGACGAAAATGTGACGGACGACGGACGACAAAAGCTCACACTGACTCTTCCGGTCAGGTGATCTAAATAAAGAAAAAAAAACCAACCCGACATTCAAATAGTGAACTTCCTACTATTTATATAATAATGTTGTGTTTTACATTGACTATGCGAAAATAGTAGCCAGGGTGATGGACAATAGTGCACGACCCGAAGGGGAGTGCACTATTGTCCATCACCCTGGCTACTATTTTCCATAGTCAATGTAAAACACAACATTAATATTATTATTATACTGACTGTTGTCTTTATTTCTGAACAGCTAAATTTGAAAATTTTTCTTTAGTTTGTTTGCTATATCCTGTCAATCGTTTTACTGGATTCAGATGTCAATTTCCACGCGTCAGTGATATCAATACACATTACATTAATACATCAACACATGAAGGAAACTTATTTTTAAGCATTAATAATATATTTCAAGTGGCCAAAGTTGGGAGAATGAATTATATGTGTACACACGAAGCTCAGCTTTTTTTATTCCTTCTTCTTTGAAATAAAATCAAAATACTCAAAAAAAAAAGAAAAAAAAAGAAAAAAATCTTAGCACTGTAGCAGACGACAATCTTTCAAATGATTGCACAGGTGATTACGCGGATAAGTACCACCCTCTTGTCGGTCAGATCAAAACTCCGCCTCCCGCACGTGATGATTGATGATGATTGACGTAGAAATCAATAGTCTTCACAACAGCAGTGGTAACTATTGCAATAGTGCAGTCAACGATATTTCTTTTGAAAACTATGCAAAAATAAGACTGTTTTACTATAAAAGAACTTTCTTACAGGAGGTATAATAATAAGCAATAATATTCCGACATTCCCAGAATATGGCATCTACATTTCATAAATCATTTGCTACAAAAAATTATCACCTTGTCTTTACTCTGTGAAGTGTTTTTGTTAGCAGAGCAAAATAACTGCCTAAAAAACTTATACCGAAAGGCTATGTTCAATAACTGTTGCAAATGAGAAACATAGGTCGGTTATCTTCCTGTACCAAATTCGTTATATATGTTTGAAGTGGAGATAAATTTACTAGCATATAAATAGCAGCTTTTGATATTTGAATTTAAAACTATCTCCGCTTTGACAATGTATAACTTAATACTGATAGATAATCGACCGATGTTCCTCATTGTCAGTTAAAAGGTTACTCGGTCGTCAACTTGATTGTACAAATCGTTGAATGTGTCAACTTTGCAAATGAGACGGACATATTTTGTTGCATTCAGAGGTAATTACCAAATTGATAAACACCGATTATGACAAAATATGAGGTTTCATTTCACGGATACCAAGTTTAGGGCAGATTATGCTACCCTTCAGAAGCACCTGTAGATACCTGCAGTTTTTTGTTGTTGGGATTCGCACTGTTAGTGCTTTAGTTTAATGGCGATCTTGGTCATTTCTGTTCATTTGTTTTGTTATGTAAGGTTTTTCTCAATTAGTGTAAATATGAAAAAGAAGAGAAATGCGGTAATTGTCAAGAGACAACATCCCCTCTGTAGGTTAAAACAACGCCTCTAGGGGTCACCGTGCGGTCTTCAACACAGTGAGGAGCCTTACACCATAAAGCAAGCTCTAAATGGCCAAAAAGTAAAAAAGTAAATAAATCAAGGAAACAACCCACATTAAAATATCAAGAAACAAAAACAAATTATAAGAAGACAGGGACAAGCCGATGACCAACATATTCCTGACTTTGGGAACTCGTTTTCTTAGAACCAAAACTTCCCCTATGTGTGGTAATTTGGCTAAACAATAAATACACAAAAAGACTCACAGTAAAAAATCAAACTAAAAAAGACGAATACCTATAATGAAGTACATAAAGCAGGAAAAACAATAAACACGGGTGCTGTCCTGACAAATGCTCGCAGTTACTGACAGCTAGCTAAGGACAGAATTTCCGTTGACTATGATGTCAAGCCTTCTTGCATATGAACTCCAAATAAAATACTTCTAAAGACATTTGTCATAACAACATTATCAAAATGAAAAGCCCTTTTTTATTTTTGACTTTAGAATTACCGTTTTTTTTTCTTTGGCTTCGGTATTTGTCGATGTAATACAAGAACATGAACTTGAGAATGAACTTAAGTTAATGCTGTATTTGCCTTAAAAATGGTTAAGATGTTTGTTTCATACTCTCTGTTGCACATTTCTGTGATGATTCATAATTGTTTAATTTTATTAAAGCTTAAAATAAAATTTCGGGGTTAACGCTCATATAAGCGCATAAAAGTAAATTCAAAATTATGGAATTTTACATAGAAATGATATGGATTATCATTATATCAGTGTATAGCCTTACAATTTTATTATAGATTTTGTTCATACATTGAACGTTTTTGCAATCGTTATATTGTTAAAATATAACAGATCAAAGTAAGGGGTAACCGTTGAAATATGAGAGATAAATTGAAAAGGGTAATATTCTACAGTGAGGGATATATATGACATTCTTTTGTCTAATTTTACCTAGTAACTCCCTTGCGTTATTTCTGTTTTCTTCTAAATCCAGCAAACAATTTATAGTTCTTGTGTTTTAGTTCATCTTTTTAATGAAAATATTTTAGATAAGAAACAATGAATTCAAATACCTTCTATATTTTCTATATATTTTATGATTATTGAGTTAAATTTGTAAATGTATGAATCCTGGATGAACACATAATGGGCAAAAGTGACGTGATAATACTTTTGAGACACCCTACATTGTAACTACTAATGAAATACCTTACAACTGTAACAGTTATTGACACAATAGCATTAAAAACACACAAACCTGTATCACATGTTATCCCTGTATAACCAGTATGACAGGTACAATTAAATCCTGCAAGTCCATTCTGACATGACCCATGCCCATTACAAGGATCAGGATTGCAGTCTTCAAACAAATGTTAAATCAAAAATATAATTCAAATGAATGAAGAAAAAACGGGAGAAGCATAATACTTCTTAAAACTCATCTGTGGAAAACCTAGAAAAGTACACGTTGAACAATCATGCCACGATATTATTTAATGTATTCAGACGCAATCCTTTAAAACTGTTTTTTTTTTCATAATCTAGAATCATTTCCTGAAAGACCCTTAATCTGAATAAGTAAAAACTTCAATACTAGATTGATCATAGGGTCCTGCTAAAAATCAGTTATAACCAATTGTGATTATGCTCTCAGGGTTATAACTACTACATAGTACAAAGATTTTCTCTTTGTACGTGGGATAGTGTATTCACTCGGGGAATACTTATTTGAAAACTGAATTCTATATCTCATGAGTTACGTAAACAGATTGCATTTTGATGAAGTCAGTACATTGATTTATTGATTTTCAAGAAATTGGTCATAGAGTTAATGATCTACCTGTATTGAGTTTTATCTCCATGATTACCCTATTATTGGGAAACGGGATATAGAAAGGGGAGTTTCTATCGTTATTTACGTTTGTCTCTAGTCTGTTATGTTTTTTTTCTCGTACGGTTCCCCTATTGATTGTGACATGTCATTGTTTTTTTTTTCGGCAATTGTATGTGTTTACTGTTATCGTGACTATATAATCTATTAATCCATGTATTCCATCATCAATCAGTTTTTAATTCAGGTCAAAAATCCATGTATTGACCGAATTCATGATACTTTCATTGTTTTGACATGATGTTTTTGACATCATTCGTGTTTTAATAAGCACGTATAAACGTTGGAATAATGTGGTTTCTCAATACAGAACGTAATAAGCTATTCATAGAAATACACAGTTTACGTCATATTTACGGAACGACAAGTGACGTCAAATGAACAAATCACATCGCATAAATGATATAAAACAATGAAAGCGTTGATATCCTAGTTATTTGCAATATATTGGTTGATTATTTTGACTTAACATCTGTTCAATGATAAATATTTAAATTTTAAAATTATTCACATTATGCAAATAGAAATGATAATTATACTCACGATCGATCACTGTAAAAAAAGAGATAATTCAAAATCTTATACTTGTTGATTTGTATCCAATGTCATTAATGAGGGACTCTTCATTGCACTTTCGTCATTAAGTAACCTTCATAAACAATAAATTACCTTCATGGGGTCCTTACCACTACATGTTGTGTATTTGATAAATTATCAGATCTATAGGCGTTCAAACTGAGGCTTGAAAGAGAAAATGTAACATTACAGTTTTTATATGCAGTTTAAGCCTCACTTGCTCAGCTGATTGACGCTCAATGAGACAATATGGATTTACCTTGTTACTGTTAATTGGTACATGTTAAAAAGTTTTTCTGACATGTTCAGTTGTAATAGAGTGACATAATGATTTTAATATTCAGATCTTCATGCTATTAATAGAAACACTGTTTATATATACATGTATATGCGTCTTGCCATTCAAATCGGACGATACTGTTTTTTTTAGATAATGAGGAAAATCACCAATAGATAAGAAAATTCTCCCCTTTTGTAATTTTTTCTTTGATCATATTTATTGCCATTTGTTTTGATCCTGTTTTGTTAATTTTTCTCAGTTATTTCTTTTGAGTTTGAGATGGCTACTTATTTCTTGTTTTGAGTCCTAGTTGTTGTTTGTAAACTTTTTAAATTTATTTTGTTTGTGTGTTGTTTGTTTTTTTAGGTATGTGTGATGTTTGATTTGTGGTATTTTCAACGGATTTCTTTTTCTGATCTCTGCCTAAAATGTTTCGGGCTTTTGTTGTAACTTTTATTTTGTACAAAAGGAATCAATCAAATATTTCTTTATCATCAAACTTAGCAAAAAGGCGAAACTAAAACAATGTCAAAATACTTATTATACGGAAGTCACACCGGAACTCTTTCAAAGGTGCGGTTTCACTAGATGGGAAAAAATTCCGTGCAAGAGAAAAACTTTATAATTGTACGCTATTTATATGTTTCATTGTCAGTTGAAGACAATGAGAACAATACCATTTTCTTTTAAATTATTTCTTATCCATTGCAATAAAGTGAAATACATTGTAGTTTGCATAAAATTTCCGATTGCTTTATCATCTGCACTTGGATGAAATATGCTACTGTTGACATCGATGACATGAATGATTTCATATTCTTCAGATAAAGGGGAAAATGTAAAATTGTATTACCCTTTCCGCATCCACCACCCTCATATCCTTGTGAACAGGTACAATGATAACCGATGAGACTGTTTTTGCATATTCCATGGCCATTGCATGGGTCAGGGTCACAATCTTTAAATACACAGTGATAGTTTAAACAATGATTATTTTTCTAACGTACTACAATATAAATTTAATAAGTTTTTTTCTCAAAAAAAAAAAAAAAAAAAAAAAAAAAACTAGAGGCTCTCAAGAGCCTGTGGCTCACCTGGTCTAAAATTTCCATTCAAAATAACCTCAATGATAAGGGGTCTCATTTTTAGTGTGATAATAAACCTAGATGTGATATGACTCACTTTGCAGAGATGATTTCCATGTTAAGCTAAGTTCCCGGCTGGTGGCCATCTAGGATCTGATGGGGACTTGCCAAATACATTTTTGAAGGAGACCAACTAAAGACAGTTGTGATGAAGTATGGTTTCGACTGAACAAGTAGTCTCAGAGGAGAAGATCTTTGAATGTGTTTCCCCATTTGGTCTAATGTTAAACTATGTTGTCCTCTGGCGGCCATCTTGAATCTGAAAGGAATTTGACAGACACATTTTTCAAAGGGGACCAACTAAGGACAGTTGTTACCAAGTATGGTTCCAATTGGCCGAGTAGTCTTAGAGGAGAAGATCTTTGAATGTGTTTGCCCATAGGGTCCAATGTTGAAATAAGCTCTTCGCTGGCGGCCATCTTTTATGAGGTCCACAACTTCCATCATGAAGATAAAATGTAGTCCTTGACATACTTAACATCTTTGCTTTAAATCTAAACTTATATATCAAATCTTTGTTGAAATACACGGCAAAAGTATAAAATTACAAAATATTTGACCAATAAAGGGCAATAATTCTTCTATACGTTTTCAGATTTTCTTCAAAATTTCTACGTTGGTAGATCTTGATATGCTATACATTTTTGCAATTTAAAATTGACCTCTCTGTGTTGTTTTGATAAAAATAAAAAGTATCAAAATTTTGACAATTTCGCGGAAAAAGGACAATAACTCTAAAAAGGGTTATCAGATTTTCTTCAAAATTACAGGGTAGGTAGATCCTGTCATGGTGATCATTTTTACCCTGTCAGATTTCTAATATACTAGTATGTTATGGTTTTTAGTCATTTTCCAAAAACAGCAATTTACCCCTATTTGCAATTTGTAGTAACGGCAGCCATGTTTTTTGGTCCTTGGACTAATCAAACACAATTTCAAATCTAGATACCAATCTAGATACCCTAGTAATGATTCGGGCCAAGTTTGGGTAAAACTGGCGCAGCGGTTTCAGATTAGAAGATTTTGGAAAAAGTTAACGACGAACAGACGGACGCCGACGGACGCCAAGTGATGACAATAGCTGACATGGCCTTTTAGGTCAGGTTAGCTAAAAAGACAAAGAACAATAAAAAATGTAAAATGAAGATAAATATTTTAGGAACCGGAATTGAAAACATGTAATCTATATGGGTTATCAGAATCTACAATATACGCGATGCCCTAAATTGATACCATGTAGCCTATAATGAGTTATCAGAATCTATTCTACATGTGATGAACTGAAATGATAACATATAAAATTTCACGAATTAAGTGAATGCATAAAATTGATTAGATGTGGCCTCCTTTGAGATACATGTATCAGAATCAATTCTACATGTGATGAACGGAATTCATAGCATGTTATATCTTAGATTGAATACAAATTATCAGAATCAATGTGCATTTGATGAACGAATTTAAAGCATGACATTTCTTATGTTAGTTGTCAGAACCTTATTTAGCATGTGATACGCGGTCTAAATAACATGTGAGAAAGTTTAAAAGTTAAAATAAAAGAATATATAACGTAAAGTGAGTAAAATATATGCAATCTGACGACCTGTGCTTACGCATTCGGACCATTAAAAGCAAAATGTATTTGAAAAACCCTCTAGCATTTATTTTATATAAAAAAATGTAAACTTAAAAGTTCAAGATCTTTTTGGTGTGAACTAGTAACAGGAACAAGTTCCAGTTTGCTGCTACTGCAGTCTACAGAGTAATTGAAACATGAATACTTACGATCGATGACTGAAAAAAAAGAAGAAACTGTTATTTGTTGCCTCCTAAAATATTTATTCATTTTAGAATTTATTACTAGTATTTTGTGTTCGTCATCAGACGAAAAATAAAGTTCTTGCAGTACAAATTTGAATTTAACAATCTTTATTGTCATAAGATTATTATGATTTAAAAGAAGCAATACACGATACGACAGATCCATAGGTCGCAACCTCAAAATGTGCATTCACACCGTCGATGTATGAAATATTAAGCAAATGAAAAAAGTTTAATTTCTTCTCTGTAATATAGAAAAAAAATATAGCTTGGATTTCCTGTATTTTTGGTCAGAAAAATCAACATACCAATATCACAATTGCCTCCTTTGTATCCGGTTTGGCAGGTACAAGTATATCCTGTCAAACTATTATGACAAGTTCCATGTACACAGTGGTTCGGCTGACAATCTACATGTATTATAGAATGTATTTTATAGCTACAGTTTGTAAAACTAGTCAATTTCTGCTTATATAATTTTTCCATGAATATTGAATAATTTCATGATATGCAATTTAATATAATTCTGCCATCAATAGACCTGCACTAAATTGCCTTTTCAGCTCTAAGTTTGTATTTTACTTATTTGAGCAATGATGATATAACTTTTTTTTAATATAAGTGTTTGCATCAAGTTCTACAGCACTAAAGTTTACCTGTATTTGGTTTTATTCGTATGTTATATTATAGGAAAACGGGACGGATAAAGGTTAGGTTTGGCCATCCATAAACCAGTTTAACCTACTAGGCCTTTACTAGTGCCGGTACCAAGCCCGGCTGTCTCGAGTTCCTATCGTTGTTTACGTTTGTCTTCTGTCTTGTTTGCGTTTTTCTCGTGCAGTGCACAGGCAGATTGTGGCATGTGATTGTAATCTCAGTCATCGTAGATGTTTCTTGTTATCCCCTGTGACTGCAAAGACATACGTTGTCGAAATGAGCATATGCAGAAACAAAATTTACAGTAACTTCGGTATTTTGTTATTTATTACCACTGGACCGATGCCTCTGCTGGTGGACTGTTAGTCCCCGAGTGTATTCATTCACCAACCCAGTAGCCAGTACTTTGCTACTGACCCGAATACCGATTTTATTTGGAAACTTGCAATATCTAAATTTTAGAAATGTTTGTTTAAAATTAAGAGGTATCTCCCTCTTACATGGCTCTGTCCTTAGCTGATTTTGGCTTTCATATTTAGATCTTATTGGTTATATGTTCTCTATCAGTTTTTACACGTATTTCGGTTGATGGACTTCCAACTGTTTTGATTTTATCGCACTGAAGAGGCATAAGTTGTCAAAATGCGCAAATGCAGAAACAAAATTTACAGTAACTTTTTTGTTATTGTATTGTTATTCACATGTGTTTATATTCTATTAGAAGGTATTTGTCTTATTACGGAGTATCATCTTCAACGCATATTATTTGTATATTCTGCCTCCATCTTATGATATTTTATTGTAGATTAAAGCAAGTTTTTACATAAATTGCTTTCATTTATCTATTACCTTCTTGATTCGTGCTTTGACAATTATATTGAGACAGCTTTTTCGATAAATTATTTGAAGTTTGAAAGCTTATTTTTTCAGCAATACATGTAATATTACTGACTCAGTGTTCTTATTTCAAAGACATGAATGTATTTCAGAGTAAAGTGCAGCTAAGAGTAATAAATGAAATATTGCATCATTTGATATCAGGCTGGCATTTTTTTTATATATAAGAGTTCCATTTTTCCTTTTTAACCCGGTTCTTTTGGTTGACATTAAGATGTTTTATTTTTGGTCTGTTTGTCTTCAAGATCATGGGTTGGCGGTTGTAAGATTTGTACAATTCATTTGTGATAGTCTCTCAACTAAAACCGTTATCGGCCATTGAAAAGCGGTTGAAAATGACAAAAACAATAATGGTTGTTAAATGCTTGGTTGTAGATGCATGTCAATGCTGCGCCTTTTCAGTATGCTTTTTCATTGGTTTTTGGACTCTGTTTGTTTGATAAATGTAACTTTTACTCAATATTCATTTATATATATATACTCTTGGTGTAAGCTTTTTCTCTGTTTTTGCATTAGTAAAAATATTAACTTTACTTACGATCAATTGCTTCAGAAAGAGAGATAACAAAATTAACAAGTGCAATCTAACAAAACTTAATATATAAAATGGCATATTTTTCCAAAACTCATTTCATCTAAATTCATAGATTAAAGTTCTGAACTGTTTAATTTTTTCTATATTTTTGTTGAAAATTGCAGTATGTGGCAATGCCTATAATTTTGCAATGATAATTTCAACAATAATAAAGGAGAGGTCATGTTCAGAACATAGATTTATATTGTGGGGTTCACTCGTTTACATGTGTTTATTTACATTTGTTTTTATATTCTGCAAGTGACCCGTTTTTAATGCGTCTGAAGGAATAAGTGTATAGTCCCTTTTTGTCCGAATTGGTTGTAAACGATTAAAAAATCGCTGTTTGAGGTTTAAAGAAGTAAATGATCCATGGATTTTAATTGGTTCTGTCCAGGGGTTAGAAAATGACAATATCCAATGTCATCAAACAAATCTCTTAAAACAATATATGCCTCACTGATAGTATAACGGGTGTCGTTGGCAGGACATGCTTACCTTTCCTGAAACCACTCCCGGTTTTCATTGGAGCTCACACTGCCTTAGATCTTATGTCTAATTTTTATTTCATTGCATTGTGGTTGTCTCACGTCATTGTTTTGTTTTTTGCTTTTCTGTTGCCATTTTTCCATGTCTCTGGACTTTGATTTTTTACAAATTTGAAGGTTATGATTGTAGCAACACTGTTAAATATAATAAAACGAAAATTTTGTCTTTCTGTGAGCAATCAATTTATATTTTGATTTTATGAACAACACAATTAAGTTTAGCCTCAATCAGACTGTGACCTAGTTTTTAGTGTTGTGTTTTTATTTCTGAGTCCTATGGCTGTCGAATGTCATTGTAATTTTGTTATTGCCAGTCCTTTGGTCCTTCGGTATTCCGCTGTCGTTATATGAAACACCAATTTTCAGATACCTGTATCACAAGTTGTTCCAGTATAGCCAGTATCACAGGTACAGTTATAACCTAAAAGTCCATTTTGGCATGAACCATGGCCATGACAAGGATCAGGGTCGCAATCTAGAAAAGGATTTTGGATATTTGAACCTATTTAACTTAAAAACAAGTAAAAACGAAAACATTAATAAAACAAAAATCCAAAGGTTAATACCACTACAAGTAAGTATGCTAATGCAATTATGATCACACTTACATGTTATATGACTATCGAATGCTTGAAATATATGAAAAATGTTTTTTTTCCGAGATACCGGTAATATTTTTTGAAGCAAAGGAAGTTGAAAAGTTCATACTTTGGCTACTATATTTTACGATGGACACCCCAAAAGATTAAGTTTAACAGAAATTGACCGAAGTAAGGAACCTAATGATAATCTGCGCTACAACCAAAACGTTTACCATCATTCCTTTTTTAACAACTGTAAGTCAGATTTTTTATGCAAGATTTTGAATAGCCGTTCACAAATTGTTTACATAGTGTTATGTTGTACAGTATATGTAATATGAAAACAATGTCCAATAGGAATAAAAAGAAAAAAATATAACAACAACCCGTATCGTTGATTTCTTCAAGACAGATGACATGATTTTTAATGAACACAAAGAATAATCAAATATCTCCATTACCATTTTAAATCCTTAAAAGTTCTACATCTAATAAACATCCGAATGCCTATAATATTTTTGCAATATATTCCTTTTTTGACTTGTAAAAATGCATTCTTGATATAATTTTCTACATTCAAAGCTACTAAAATGAAACATTGTATTGGTGAAAAAATCCAGAAAACAATACTCACGATTGGTCACTGCAATGAGTAAAAAAAATAATTTTACATTGATTTTTTTTTCTTACACTAAATGACCCTTCCAATTTTTAAACAATTAGTTGTATAAAATTTCACATTGTTTGTCTTTTTAGCGAGTGGGGCGTTACATAGTATATTGATATTCAAACAATCTGTTTCATCTTTAAAAGAGGTTAAAACATCTGACATGAAATGAAAACTTTACCCAGCACTTTATAGTTTCACTGTATTTTATAATATTCTTAACCTTTAAAATTACTTAAGGTTAGTTTTAAGTTTTGCATTCAGTGGATATCCTTGGCACGGGATTTTGGCTACTTATTTTGATATTATTATAATGAGTACATCATTCTCACCAATTCCGGATTATAGCTTTCTATATTATTCAATTCTAATGCTGCGGATGAGAGGTCATTCATTGAAACACATCTACAGCATACGAAAACTTTGCAGTTTAATATGCAACGTGGTAATTTTGTATTTATCTTCTGAAAGATTTGAATAGATATCACAAGAACTCCTTTAGAGACTGGAGCGTGTGATTTTTCTATCGTTGTGTTGACATCACAAGGTATTGAATCTTTATAAGTACTGGTTTTATTGAAGGCTATCGTTTAAAACATCATTCTTGCATGAGCTAAGTTTAACTGTCAGTCTTATAATGATCAAAATCACATAAATAAATATTTAACTTGAAATTCAACGTCTAAACTGGAATGTTGCAGGAAATGATAAGCGAATCATTTTATATCATTCCATTAAAAATTTCAAATTATGGAACTTTATTACCTTTTTCGCAACGCAGTCCTTCATACCCTTGTGAACAGGTGCACTGATATCCAATAAGACTGTTTTTGCACAAACCATGTGCATTGCATGGATCTGGATCACAATCTAAAAAAACAAAATAAAATAATAGGTTGCTTATACAATAATAATAATAATAACAAGAATATGTGTCTAACGGACACAATGCCCCGCCTCACACCTACTTTGAGCAATGCTATCTTTCATGATCAGTGAGTCATGAAGTTGGTGGCATGTGTAAATATTTGTTATGTTTTTTTTTTATTAATATCCTAATGTGTATTTATATGAAGTTTTATAATAACATACATCTGTCACAGAAAAGAAACTTAAACCTGAGGTTAAATCTCATAATATCCCTCTTTTTCCATGATCAGTGAAGCATTAAATTGGTGGCCGGGATAAAATTTTTATTATTATGTTTGTTTAATTATACCCTAATATGTATTTATACAAAGTTTCATAATAATAGCATACATCCTTCACAGAAAAAAAACTTCAACCCAAGGGTAAACCTCATACTACCCCCCCCCTTTTTTTTCCATGATCAGTGATGCATAAAGTTGGTAGCCGGGATAAATTTTTATTATGATTTTTGTTTAAGTATACCCTTATGTGTATTTATACAAAGTTTCATGATAATAGCATACATCCTTCACAGAAAAAAAACTTCAACCTAAGGGTAAACCTCATACTACCCCCTTTTTTGCATGATCAGTGAAGCATGAAGTTGGTGGCCGGGAAAAATTTTTATTATGATTTTTGTTTAATTATACCCTAATGTGTATTTATACAAGGTTTCATAATAATAGCTTACATCCTTCACAGATAAAAATTTAAGCCTAAGGGTAAAGCTCATACTACCCATTTTTTCCATGATCAGTGAAGCATGAACTTGGTAGCCGAGTAAATTTTTATTATGATTTTTGTTTTATTATATCCTAATGTGTATTTATAAAAAATTATGATAATAGCATACATCCTTCACAGAAAAAAAACTTAAACCTGAGGGTAAACCTGACATGGGACGGACGGACGGACGGACGAACGGACCCGAACACTATATGCCCCCCTTTACTATCGTAGTCGGGGCATAATAATAATAATAATAATCTTTATTATTATTATTAAAATTATATTATTGTTATCATCAACATCATAAACGTTTACAATTTGTTTATGGGGATAATAACTAAATAACCGAACAGAGTGCTCAAGAGCCGAAGTAATGAGACAAAAAGACAAATCAGGTGGAAACCACCTGCAAAATTGTCAAAAATATATGTAACAATATTTATATAACACATTTTTCTCACTATATAGATAGATAATAACATAATTTATTCAATGACAACTCGGTAAAAGGGACCCTCTTGAACTTACTGTGATATATAAGCAGAGGTCATTGTTGAAGGCCTTTTGGTTTTTTCAAGACGAGGACGCACAACAAAGCATTACGTCATTTCTTGTTTTTACCAATTACTTATAGAGACTTTGTCTCATTTTTGCCATATCCTTTCAGTGTTAATGGTTGAAATGACATCTGATGAAAGATATATATAAATTCAGTCTGAGCATGCACTATTTGAATTTAATATTGAATGTTTCGATGTTTTCGGTATGAGTACCTCTTTCGGACTATATTTGGATAAATCCTTTCCATAATCATTGAGTTCAATGCTGCTGATGAGAAGTTACTCCTTAAAACACGTGTACAGCATAACGAATTTAAGAATTTTATTTGCAACTTGGGAAAAAGAAAATTATATGCTATAAAAGGAAGGAATTGAATAAAAAGAGACAGGAAAGACTGAAAAAGACTGTGAAATATACTGCATTTGTTTGTTGGAGACTTGAACTTACTATGAGGTACAAAGCTCATCGTTGAAGGCCTCATGGTGACTTCAAGATGAAAAACAACAATAAAAGCGTTGTTTCTTGCTTGTTTTTACCATGTATTTGTTCAGACTTTGTCTCATGTGCATTTACTCCATATCCTTTCATTCATCATTCCATTGACACTGACAGTCGTTGATAGAATTTTGATATGTCTTCCTATGACTGTGTGGGACTGCTGTCGATGCTGACAGGCAGAAATCAATCGTAAAGTCAATGGTTAGACTTTCTGAGAATTTACCTGGAATGTCAATGTCTGTGAATTTGTTCACAGTCAAGGACAAACACTTTAAGCTCTCGTCTGTCTGACAGTGACTTTCAACATCACATACATTATTACCTTGTCTGACATAGGCTGTCATCACCATTCATAGACATGGACAGATTTTCTAAAATTTCTGCTGGTTTGATAGCAAATTTCGAATTTTTACATTTTTACAAACACATGTATGCTGTTATTTGTCTTTTCCAATTGTAAGGGAATCTAAGTGATCAACTCAAGAATAGAAATACTGGAATTCATAAAATATATATTAGTTCTGTTCCTAGTTTATCTTGGGACGAATAATACATTAGTCCCGTTGTCGTATGAGATTTTAAAGTCTATGCAAACTGCAAGTTCCGGTTCCGGTTTTGACATGTTTACCTCCGGCGTGAAAATTGCAAGTTCTGGAAATGGGAAATGTGCGGGAAACCTGTTTAAATCAAACTGCGATGTGGTATCTTACATTAGTTTGCGAAACATTAAATTTTCATAATCACCAGAAGCACTGTTGCTCTTTATTTTCGTTCAGATTAAATTATGTATGTAAATAACAAGGTACCAAAGTTACTGTACATGTAAGTGATTGTACTTTACAGAAAATGAAAGTATATCACGTTTGTCAGTAGTGGTTTTATCAGGAAAGAGAAGTAATTTGTTATAGCTGGTAGACCTTTTGTATTTCTATAGAAATATGTAAAATATGACTCAAACCTAATGGCTGTGCTACAAGATGCAATGAAAAATAACCTCAATGGTTATACTTGAGGCTTGCAAATTTTATAACAATGGTAAAATTTTGTTGAAGGATTTTGACCAACTATTGTTATTTGTTGGTGATTGGGTCATTAAATGTTATTCTGACCTTATGCTTGCAGATTTCATGGCTGTTGACATAGTCGTAATTAATAATTATGACCATTTTCGCTATTTGTTGTAAGGTTGGGTCATTAAATGTCATTCTGTCCCTATTCTTACAGAATTCATGGCTGTGGACATGTTTGCGTTAATAATTATGACAATATTTGGCTATCTGTGCTCAGGTTGGGTCATAAAATGTTATTCTAATTCTACGCTTCTAGATTTCATAGCTGTTGAAATAGTAGCCATTAATAATAATGACAACGTATGGCTATCTGTGGTCAGGATGGGTAAAAAATGTTCTTCTGACCCTATACTTGCAGATTTCATGGCGGCTGTGGAAATAGTTGGGATTAATAATTATGACCATTTATTGCTATCTGTTGTCAGGTTGGGTCATAAAATGACCTTCTGACCCCATACTTGCAGATTTAAAGCCTGTGGAAATAGTTGCAATGAATAATTATGACCATTTATGGCTATCTGTGGTCACGTTGGATAATAAAATGTCATTGCAGATTTCATGGCTGTGGAAATAGTTGTGACTATCTATGGTTATCTGTGGTCTGGTTGAGTCATAAAATGTCATTTTGACCTTATGCATACAGATTTATTCTGTCCATATAGGTTCTCTGTTATATGGTTGTTTATATAGCTATTTCTCAAAACAGTAATAACCATAGAAGTTACAGGATCTATAAAATGGCTTATCCTGGCGTCACTTATACCATCTGTCCCTCATTATCACTCAAACTTGAAGAATGTTTAATTAATTGAGGTTTATTACATACTTAGCGAAGATATGTTCTGTTTTGCATATGTAATATAGGCGAAAGTAAACAGTCCATATCATAAACCCAGTCTGATATGGCCATATCAGACCACCTCGTTCTGAAAATCAATATCAGACCGGTGATATGGCAATTTCAGCCCGAGTGTGATGACAAATCCTAAATTTAAGTATATAATAAACATATTAAGACATGGTCTTTTCCATATCAGCACGGTTATCATCCCGAGAACCCCATATCCGCCCGAGGCGCCTTGGGATGATAACCGTGCTGATATGGAAAAGGCCATGTATTAATCTCTATTTATTTTACCTTTATCCTTGAATTATTTTAACAACTTTTTGCTTCTTAAGATAATAAGAAACATGCGATTTTTTTTTCTTTTTCTTAATTCGTTCCATGGACAATAAAAGTAATATATGCACTTTCTTCAGTTTTGTAGAATTAATTTTACAAACGTTGATTTTAGAGAGTTTAAAGTTTTAGTAAAGAACACCATGCAAAGAATATCTTGAGGAAATTTACAACCTTCATACAAGGACGTATATTGAGATTATAAGTCTTTGCTTCATATATCAGGAAATCCAAGAGTAAAGAAAATAAAAAGAAAATAGGAAAAAGATAACATTTTTGAAATTTTGGGTTAATAGTTGCAGAAAAAAACCATGAAGAAAGGAAAATAAAAAATGTTGAGAATAGCTGTCCATGTCTGTGAATGATGCTCACAGTTAATGTCAGACAAGGTAAATGATGAGAACATTTGTCCATGACTGCAGCTGATAATGACAATCATTGACAGTCTAGGTAATATGTTAATATGTTTGTTAATGTCTGTATGTGATGTTGACATTCACTGTCAGACGGATGAGAGCTTAAAGTGTTTGTAATTGCCTGTGAGTGATGGCCACAGACATTGACAGTCCAGGAAATTTTCAGAAAGTCTGAGATCGTCTGTCAGTATCACAAGCAGTCTGACACAGTCATGGGCAGACATAGTAAAAGTCTGTCAACGACTGTCAGTGTCAATGGCAGTCTGTAACAAACAGTAAATGTAACAGTCTTTTTCAGTGTTTGGCAGTCGCTAACAGTCAAAAATGACTGTCACTTGAAAGGACACTAATTTTCTGGTTCGTAGTGTAATATCATAATTTTATTAGTTCAAGTGAAAGGAAAATTCCAAATCGTAGATAAAACGGATAGCATGCAGGCTCCTGGTGTGTTAGAAACTTAATTTAAGTATACCATCTAAAATTTGCTTTCAACATATCCGAAGTGTTAATATATGAAAACTATAGGACACATATTCAAGTGTACAATAGTCTCTGTTGGAAGGGAAAATTAATGATATAAAAAGTCAACTTACGATTGATAACTGAAATGAAAGAAAACATAATGAAATTCTTAAGACCTCAAAATCACGTATGCACAGTCCAACTATTCTTTTAAACATTGTCATTTGATAACTATGAATCTGAAAAATCTAATTCAAAATATTCATATAAAGAAACAATTAAACATGGAAAAATGATTATGTTCTACACCCTTTAAAAATTGTCACAGTCTTTTGGATTCTTTGCAATAGGTTCATTGAGAAAGAATAGACATACCTATGTCGCATTTACTTCCTTTGTATCCAGTTTGACAGGTACACGTATACCCTGTCAAACTATTATGACATGTTCCATGTACACACTGATTTGGCTTACAATCTGTAAATAGAGAAATTCAAGTGATACAGATTTTTAACAGAAAGTGCACATTTAAATACTTTTTTTATAATATGCAAACAAAAAAATTTATGTCAGGGAACTCAATTACGAAATAATAACGATATTGTACCTCAATCAAAACCCTTTTCCTCATTTTTTGCTTATCAAATAGAGTTAAGGCAGCAGGTTTGCGTCTGTCCTAAGCCAGGAAATTTACTAAGCCTTTGTGTGTCTTGTCTTTTTTTCTAGTTAGTTTACTTTATGTCTATAGGAGTCTAGGATGATGTTTATTTCGCAGAACTTGATTACTCTTTATTCAGGGGCCGACTCCGACCTGCCGTTGGGTGTGGGGTTTTCTCACCGTTCATTGAAGATCTTATGGTGGCTTTGAGTTGTTATTACTCCCCTTTGGGTCGTTGTCTCTTTGACACATTCCCCGTTTCCCTTCTTTTTTCTATTAAGTTTAAAGCTTTGTCGAACGTAAATGTTAACTTGTTGCCACAAAATTGATTTGTAGCTCTTTCTTATTATCAAATAAATGCGTGGGCATTTTTGCCGGTTTTCCAAAACGGCGAGTGTCTTATAAGAAGCAGGAGATGCTTACTTTACCGGTACACCTGATCTCACCCATGGTTTTTATTGGGTCCGTGTTGTTCATCTGTATGTGTGTCTTCATTTTTCATTTTTGTCCCGTACTTAAGTGGTGTCCTTGTTTCTTAGTGTGTTCGATGATGCCATTTTCCATGGATTGTTCGTTCTTTTGATTGGCGGTTCGGTTCTCACTAACTTTCCAATATATGCCAGCTATCAACCGAATTCTTAAAGAGCATAATTTTGAACTTAAAAGCCATGTATCTTTTAGTTGTGAAACATTTCACTAAAGCTTTTAAAGTTATCAAATTTTGTAGTATGAAAATTGCAACTAGTTCTATGAGTATTACAGTAGGTTTTTTTGTATTCTATCAAAGAAAGTTGAAATATTTTTACTTTACTGTTATCAAGAGAACTGGAAGATGCTTAATTAAACAAAATGAAACCCTACATTTTTTTTCTGTTATTCTGACAATTCTTGTACAGACTGTTGGTATGTTAGACACTAACGCTCCGTTTAAGGATACTCGCTGGTCACTTTAAATTATTTCTGTCTGACTATCGGACGTCCTGCTTGATAATGTCATCTTATACATCTTAGCAGCATTTTGACAAATTTTCATAAAATCTAATTTATTCTGTCGCATTCGTTCAAGGATAAATTTGGCTTATGCTAAAAAACAACGGCAGTAGAATACCGAAGGAACAAGGGAAGCGATAACTACAAAAATCGAAGTCCAAAGACATGGCAGAAACGGTAACAGATAAAAACAAAGACAAAACAAGGACGTGAGACAGCTACAATGCACGGAAATAAAAAGATAACATTAAGAACTAAGGCACTCATAGTGTGAACTCCCATGAAAACCGGGAGTGACATCAGGTGCTCCGGAAGGGTAAGCATGTCCTGCTCCGCTAGCGGCACCCGTCACACTATCAGTGAGTCAATCCGGGGTTGAGTCAAATCCGGTTATGTCAAATCCGTGAAGACGTGAAATTTAGCTGAAAATGTCCGTTTTCATTTGGGACACAGACACGTCATATCTGTCAATGATGTCATGGTGACGGCCATAGAATTTCTGAAGGGATGAAAGTAACAAAGGCTGAACAAATCCCTGACTAAGCAGCTTTTGGGACAGTGTTTTTGCTCTAACTAAAAAGTCACTGTATAAACTGCATGCCCGACAGTAACGAATCAACTGTGAAATGTACACTCCATAGGCTGGAGAGGCAGGTATATTGCTGCTCAGAAAGGGAAAGTTCACAATTGGGAAGTTAAAATCATCACGTTTGTCATACAGCTTAGATTTCAAACGTCCCTTTTCGTCAATGTAAATTAAAAGATCTAAATACGAAGCTGAAGTAGGTGTATCGGTAGTCTCTTTAATTTCAAGCTCATTGGGATAGATCTGGTGTAAATATTCCTTGAATTTTGGATTATTAAGAGAAAGTACATCGTCTATGTAGCGGAAGCTGAAATTGAAGGACTGGGCTAAATGTTTTTGTTTTTTCTGTGTAAGCCCTTGTAAAAACTTCGCCTCATATGAAAAAAGGAAGAGATCAGCTAAAAGTGGCGCGCAGTTAGTTCCCATGGGAATCCCGATTGTCTGTTGAAAAACACGGCCTCCAAATTCGACAAAAATATTATCTATTAAAAATTCCAACATCTTGATTACGTCATTCTCAGTGTACTTCTTGTTTGACTCAGTGTGAAATATTCAGAGGAGTTCAGCTTCCCGCCAATTTCTCAATCACCTATATCTCAAAAACAACATCAGCAAACCATCATTTTTTCGCTTGCATTACTCCTTTTTCCAGTTCTCTAACAAAGAATAACATTTATTTTAAACCATGTTTATTTTAAAATTGACCAGAGAAAATCCATAAATATAGCTACAAACTTATAGTAAATCAAGTAATTTAATGAAGTAGACTTACTCCATATCCTTCCGTAAAATAATATGGTTGACAATCGATCATTTAGATATTGTGTCGTTTTCTCCAAGAATTACTTATCCCTTCTATGTTAAATTCATTTGGTTAAACAGGTATAAGAGTAATAAGGAGTAAACATGTTGTAAAAATAAACATAAAATTATGTTCATGTGTTAGGGCTCTCAAATTAATGAAGGAAAGATAACAGGAAACACTTACAATGGCCGAACATTACAATCACATGTCACAACAACCAGGGAACTGCACAAGAAAAACAATAAAATGACCAAGACAAACATAGGTAACGATAGGAACTCGGGACAGCCGGACTTGGTACCGGCACTGGCAACAGCTAGCGGTAGGGTTAAACCGGTTTATGGGTACCCAAAACCTCCCCTTTTTCTATCCCGTTTCCCTATAGTATAATAAAAATACAAATAAAAGTTTGCACATGAAAAACAATATCGTAATGCATTGTTTTATTGTTTTATTGTTTTGGGCATTTAAATAATTATGTCCCTTGTACATTTCCTTCAACTTTACTCCATATTCAATTATATCTATATTTTTAACAATTAATATTTATTATCGACTACTAGGAATTCTAAAATCTACTTACGATCAATTGCTTTAGAAAAAGAGAACATCATTATTTATAAATGTTTATTAAATAATGATATATGAGAGAACCTTGAAAACAATGACTTGTTTTATAAAATCATCCTATGCTGCATTTGTTAATGAAAAAAACTTTCACTTAAAAGCTATATATTTTAAGTATCTTTCGTAAAAAGATAATATAGATTCATTACATAAAACAGATATTAAGGCTTTACCTTTTTGCAGATATTTGATGAAAAAATGACAATTTATTTTTATTCGGAAATTCAACTTTTATATGTAACGTTTTTTATTGTTTTTATTATTCATTAAAGTGAAACTACACCTTTTTTCCATATTTACATATGCGGTAAAGAATGTTATTCTATAACAATTGGTTAAAGCCAGACCTCGATCTGTTAAGTGGTTTTAGAGAAATATGAGTTTTTGTATTCAATTTTTCTAAAATCTGGATCACTTCCGGTATCTCAATACGTCATAGATACTTTAACCACGTGTTAATCACATGACTGCTTTAGAAACGTTTGATTGGACAAAAATTCCGTATCATTAACCATACTGTTAAAGATCACTACGATGTACCAACTATTGCAATTGAAACTGTGCATTCAAAATGCAGTTACAAAAAACTTCGTTTTATTCCCTTTTGCATATTATTCATTTATTTATTTTAAATATCCTCAATGATGCATCCGAAATGTCTACAAAATCCAAATGAAGTGTGTTTTTCTTCGTCTGTATGTATTGAAAAAAGGATGGAATATGTTGCAATAAAATAATTACACAAAAATGTAACAAAAACAACAGGTAACATTTCTGATATGACCTCGGGCATTTGAAACCTTTGATGTAGACGGTCACCAGTAGTCGTTTATTGCTACTTTCGTTAATTGGATAATTGGTCGCATGTCACTTTGCAGGTGTGAAAAACGTTGATGATTTGAGAGAAAACATTTACCTGTAATGTTTCTGAATAAAATGAAATACACAGCGAGTCGATGAACAGAAAAGAAATAAATAAAACTTGATACATAAGATAGATAAGAACTAGCTAATTTTCAACATGCCATTTTTAATCAAAATGTCCTTAATTAAAAAAAATCAGACTTTACTCACGAAAATTCTCTTTTTGAAAAGTACTAAACGAAAATTTTTCAAGCTTTAGTGGGAGGATAGGACTGATAAGATGAAAATCGTACCGATAACCAAATCGTCGTTAGATTTTTTTTTGACCGATTACAGACCACAAAATTGAATTAAAATCTGTCAAGTTAGTAATGTTTTGTTTGCAAATTTTACGAAGAGCGTCTTCCACTAGAAACTATTGTGCCCTCAATTTTGTAACATTTCGATCGCCTATTTATGTATTCATTTTGTTTTGTTTCATTTAATTTTTTTTACATCCACAATGAAAGTTTACAAAGACAACGTATGATAGCTTCTCCAATACCTTTAGTTTTATGAATTATTTCACAGAAACAAACACTACGGTCGGCATCCAGAATGACTTAGTTGTGTTTTCAAATCATTCGTCACCTGGCAGACAAACAAGGTGTAAAACAGACAGCACACCCATTTAATGACAATTCAATAAAACGCTTGTATTAAGGGGACGAACACTTGATTTTCAGGGGAGGGCTTGGGCGATTTTGCCTAGAAAATTCATTCATTTTCACAAAAATCTCGGAAAAATTAATTTTTTCCACCAAATGTCACATCGAATTATTTATTAGCGTTTGCAACAAAAAATTATTCTGCAAAACAAAATTAAATTATTTATTTCCATGATAAGTCGGATTATAATATTAAATTTCACTGGCATCAAGATTAAATTATCTATTTGTAAAATCGCAAAAATTGGATTATTCATAGTGCACAAGTAACAGCGGTTGTTTATTTCAATGCCAGTTTTTTCAGCCTACGTACCGTGTGCTTTTTAGCAGTTTTCTTGCGCGTCGAGTAATCTGGTATTCTGACAATTATTTCGACGGATAAATGATTTTTAAAATGTTCACCCCCCTGAATCAAAAGTAAAGGCATGGCCATTGTTGACATGAAAGGCGAAGAATTAGTGCATATTTTCCAAAAATTCCACACAGATGGATGTACTTTGAAAGCTATGCATTACACACCAACAGATCGTTGTAAACTAGAACATATTTTGCTTCACTCAATAATTTTATTGGACATAAGATGCATTTGCCAAAATTGTTAGTTGGACTTCGTCTCGTATCACTTTCTTCGTGAGTTTGAAGGAACACTGCAGACATGTCAACTCTTACTTTTTCATTTAATATTGATGACTTCAGGCATCGTTGTTTTTGTTTTGTTTTTTTTT
>MJUU01002728.1:44564-67488 GCA_002080025.1 Modiolus philippinarum | reverse complement strand
AAGAAATCTTCACAATCGGCGAATTATGCTGTTTTAACACACCACATGGACAAAAATATATTCTTATGGAAGATTTTCCTACCAAAATATGCAATAATTATTACATACATAATTGGTTCTTACGGATATTATAAATAAATGCTTGTTCCGAGGAAGGTCAATACTTAATATTATTTTTGCTTGAGAAAAAAGTCAACAGGAATGAAGTAACGGGAACACACTTCAAAATGTGTATGGATTTATAAATTGTCCATCACAATTACCTGGACTGCCAAAAGACAACTGTTGTATATTCCGTTAATCAACTATTTCCGATCAGCAGGTGACCTATACAACATGTCTCGTGCCAGCATGTGGCTATTTAACACACAATATACAATCTTGTCATCTGACACTCACAATTTACAACCGTTTGAAACAAATCAGTCTGTTTTTCTTAAAACAGACGAAATTATGTCTGGATCTGGTACAATTTGCGTGCATTATGATTGGTTCTGTCAAATTAAATTTATTCCCGAAGAGAGACATACGTTTTATGTTTCTCTGACTAAATCGAGGAAAATATTATATTGAAAATACTCTACTTGGCTTAAATAAAAATCATGCTATTTGAAATAATTGTGTAGTAGAAATGCTGTCTTACTGGCCATTGTAGTTTATTTCTCTTTCTATATATTTCTGTTATTAGTTATTCACTACTGATCATTCGTCGATCTGTTCAAAATGGCTGTCCCCACAACGATAAAATTTAAATTGTGTTTTCGCTTTTAGTACTTTATCTGTTAAAATATAATATTAATATCGGAGTATTATGAATATTTAATGCAATGAGAACAACATATCAAATTTTCATTTTTGAGTGTAGTTTCACTTTAAAGAATTTTTATTTTAAAACTGCACAAATATATTCGAGGAAGAAATATGTCTGATGTGCTTTGGTCTATATGTTTAAATTGTTTATATTTGGTGTTTTATCGATTTAATTCTACAATTTAAATAACAGTTAAAGTTGTTTTTTTGAATGGGTTTTTTATTACCCGTAGTCGTTACATCACAGAAAAAGCACACATGAGTTGATGAATTTTATTTTATGGCATCAATAAAAAAACAGTAACAATATTTCACAAACCTGTGTCACAATTAATTCCTTTGTATCCTACTTGACATTTGCAAGAATATCCAGTTAAACTGTTCAGGCATGTACCATGTACACAGGGACTTGGATCACAATCTGTCGATTGTATGAATAAAGTTTATTTAAACGTATAGCGCAACATTCATTATTCAAAAAGTAACTTTTTTACTATAAGTTGATATCTTACCTCAATTGGTCCTTTTAGGATTTGTTACTTGATTTTGACCTTGATCATTTGTTTGTTGTTTTGTTTTCCAAATGTTTTTATTTGACAAATCTAATTAAATATTGTTTGTTCAGTCGATATAAAGTACCACATCCTTCGACATGTCTAGCTTATTGGCTTCAAAGAAGTAAATTCAGAATATGTGAATTAGTGATAAAGTTTACTTTTATGAGAGAAAAACAGGGATAAGTTATAAGACACATCATTTCCCGTTCTGAAAGCACCACGGAATATTCTATAAATAATCAAAAATAAATACATTGTTTTTGCAGTTTTTGAAGATGGCATAGTCAATAACTTATGTATCATGTGTGCAGATGTATAAACGATTTAACAGAGAGTAGTTGTTATAGCGTTTTATTGAAAGCTGAAGGAAGTTGATAATGGCATTTTAAGATTCTTTTTGTAGTTTGAACCATTGGGCCGATGCCGCTGCTGGTGGACCAGAGGTCAACGAGGGTATTCACAAGCCCAATAGTCAGACTTGTCTGACATGAAAATTTTACCATGCGTGTCATTAAAGAAATGTGTTTACTGTTTTTATCAAAATTCTAACAACTTAAAAATACTGAGGCTTCATTCCGTGTATGGCATTCGGTAGATGTCCTTGGTACTGGATTTTTACTACTTGTGGATTATGGCTTTCCATATTATTTAATTTCAATGCTGCTGATGAGAGGCTACTCCTTGAAACACGTGTACAGCATTACGAAATTTACTGTTTTTTATATGCAACTTCGGTACTTTTTGTACTATTGCTATATCTCTCAAACATAATTGCCAGTTTTCGTTTTAAGAACATGACTACATGTATTAGATATAGTGGGTCTCTTATCATATTCGAGGGACGTATGTCCCGAGAATATGATAAGAGACCCACTATATCTGATTTACATAGGATGTATAAAAAATCATTTGGTGTTATATTCAGCAATAAAATGTTTCAATAATGCAATTAACCAGATGTAGTGGAAGATGCCATGCGATCAACTATTTAGAAACTTATCTTAATTGTCAAAATTTAATTGTCATCATAAGTAGAACTTATCAGTACAACTGTATAGAAAATAATACTAGGTGTCTAATCTTGTCTGTTGTACAGTTTTATTGCCTAAACCTTCAAATTTTACTGATAGAAGATAATTATCCTATGTAAATAACATTATAGTATGAATAAAACTACTATATATATTAATATGTATTTTTTCAATTCAGACTTTTTCAACCCTATGCGCAAAACAAATGTATAATGTTTTACTTACGATTAATAACTGAAATCAAACAATAAAAATTTTATATAATTCCGTCTTTTACTTAATTAATTAAAATGATCATTAATAAATAAACACACATATGAGCAAAAATATTTAAACAATAATTCAGTAGCATAATAGGTGACTGATGATGTAAATTGTACATGTGTTGAAGTTATTATATGTACTTATCATGACAGTGACAATAACAAGGGTAGTCAACTTCAAACGCATTTTTCCTCTCTGAGAAAGTTTTAAAAGTACAAAAAAAAATAAAATATTTATACGACGCTTCAATGCAAGTTAAAAACAGGTAGAAGGTGAAATTATTTCATTAAATTTTGTAGCTCAATTGATATATTTTGTCGACGTTAGATTTAATATTTGTTACAAATGTATAATTAAAAAAGGTACACTTTGAAATAATGAATGTTTGACTGTCTAAATGAGATACGTCATCATTTATTTATTTTACAGACCAGACATGCAGCCAATTCTATTCTACATGCACTTTGCCATTTGTTCAAGCACAAATGAGTTGTTAACTTAAATATCTGTAACATCACATAAACATTGTGTTCATTCATTGGTATCTTAGAAATATTATAAAAATTCTCTTTTCATATATTTTATTTAATTTGTTTCTGTGGCAAAATTATTCATAAATACCTGTAGCACAAGTTGTCCCTGTATAACCAGTATTACAGGTACAGTTATAACCTGCCAATCCATTCTGACATGATCCATGTCCATGACACGGGTCAGGCTGACAATCTTATAATTAATATTTTATAGAAAAGAAAAAGAGTTTTAACGTGGCATCTCCATAAGACAAACATAGAGAAAGAACATCCAAAATACTGGCACTCACACAGATCAATTACAAAATTTATTTAAAAACGTATTGGGTTTACATTTTTCATGTAAAAGTTAGTTTGAATACACGATTTTTGAAGTTTACCTTGTTCCTGTATATCACATTACAAATTTTATATCAAAACCAAATCATAATTCACTAGACAAAAATAAGTAAGAAGTAATTGTTCCTCATTCTTTTTTCTTAAAAAGAGCAAATAGCTGTCAATTCATACAAGCTGTGTTCAAACAATATATATTATACACATTCACATTTTTATGCTGACCAATTAAAAGGCTCAAAACTGTTACATTTTCTTTACGTCACACATAAACGGCAGCCTACGAGTAAATTTTTGCAATTTCAATGTATAAGCAAACTTTTTGTTGGTTATCCATTTCCTAATGTGACCACACAATTTTATATAATTTCAGCTATAAATATAACGCGAAATTGGTAATGTCTTTCAGGAAGTCGAATTAACGTAAAAAGGGCGTACCAACACAAAACGACAGTCTTCTGCGTTATTAGGTGTTAAATGCCTGTTTGTTTCATGGTATTATGTGTTAGGTGTAATACGTGTTATAATGCCTGTTTGTGTAATTACGCCTTTTATAGTGATTAATGCCTGTCAAACACAATTGCATTATGTGGCCACGTTAGCTTTTGTAATTTTCGTTCTTCACTGTCTTCAATTCATATTTTTTTCTTTCTTTAGTTATACTATTTTTGCTTAAAATAGCCGATGTTTTCCTTGTGTCCTTGAAAACAATGACAAACGTTGTTTTACATTTGCAAATTATGCTAGATCGTGCGTGAAACAGCTTTTTGAGGCCTAATATGATAGTTCAGGAATATTTTGCATGATCAAATTCCATTCAGACATTCATGTCCAGTATGAAAAATAAAGTAAAAGAACGTAGAAGAAGATAAAATTAAAATGTGTGATGATACTTACGATCGATAACTGAAAGGTAAGTCAGTATTTATTATTTCTATGCATAATGTCTTTATATTTCGTGAATAAATTAACAACTGAAGTTATATTTATCCCTATGATTGAAGATTTACCTATTATCCTTCTTAAAAATAATACTCTATTTTATACAAAATCAGCTGCTGACATTGTCATTATTCATATGAGGAAAGCCTACTATTTTACATATCTTTGTTAATATCGACGAAGTATGAGATCTGAAACGCCAATGTTCCCACTATACAAGCGGTTTGATTTAATAATCCTCATATCATGAATGATGACAGTGATTGCAAGAACACTTTCGCGGTTATCTTCATGTTTGTTGACGACTCTGCATCCATGGGCTTAATATAACATAGAAGTGGCGTTTTTCGAACATTAGAAATGCATTCCGCTCAAACCGGTGCTAGGGAACGTCTTCAACTCACTATCAGTTATGAGCGACGCTCATTATTGAAGGGCTCATGTCGACTTTAAAATGAAGAGCAACAATAATAACGTAGTTTTATTCCTTGGTTCTACAATGTATTTATAGAAACATTGTCTCGTGCGCATTTACTACAAATCCTTTCATCGTTTATTTAGGATATGACCGTCAAAATTAATCATTTGCATTCCACGGCTAAGAGAGACGACTGATATTTCTTATAAGATTTTAAACTTGTGTCATATCTTTGATATTTTTGGAGGAAGATTAACTATATTACAACATATGTCCTTCAAAGTGAACTTTATCATTGTTCAGACAATTCACAAAAAATAGCGTAAAAATGGCTATCATTGGAAAAGTCTTTCATAGATTATATATGAAGAATTGCAGGAAACATTTAAAATCATGGTTGCAATTTAAAATCACAGTCCTCAACCCAAAATGACAGATTGAACGCAAGCTTAAACACCGGTGGGAACTGAGAACAGCCGGACTTGAACTGGCACTAGCGAAAGCAAATGTTAAAATTTGTGGCCAAACCTTCCATTTATTCTCTCTTGTTTCCCTTTATTATAATTAACATTCGAATTGAACCCAATAAAGATAGATTGCTAACTACTTAAAAAATGTGCCGTTTAGTTCAAGGAACTTATCTAGAAAACACCGTCACATTATCTCAAAACTTCACAAAGGATTTGTTAAGAATTACAACCTTTTTCAGTAGATTTCGAACAGTATAAGGACAAGTTTCAGTGACGGGCTATTATACCTGTTCAAGCTTCCGATTATCGAAACCCGAAATAATCAAACGGATTCATTCTGATCATCCTCTCGATTCCCCTTTTTCGTCAAGAATGTGATATGTCCAGTTTTCTGGATTTTTATCGGAATACGTCATTTTGTATAATATTCTCGTGAAGTCAGTAATGATAAATGCACTGTTCACAAGCCAACAATCTTACCCTTCTTTACCACCTGATGTTACTCTCGGGAGTTTACTCAATACGTGTTTAAACTCTCCTTAACTGTCTCTATGCTGTATTCTCGTTTTATTTTTGAACAACCCACATCCCTTGTTCCCTTGGTATTTCAATGTTGACGTTTCGATAGTTAATTTTTATATTTTCTATCAAACTTCTCACTTGTATTTAATATGTTTTGAACGTTTAGATGTGAAAAAATGGTTACGTCAAGTAAAGTCGTCTAACGCAAATGAAATGGTACTACTTGAGATATATGGACTCCGTGTGAAAGAATTAGGACAGTTTGTTGCTAATGCTACAAAGTTTTATAATCATTAGTTAAGTTTTATTTAGGCAGGACACCAGAAAAATAAGTTATACACACATACACTACACAATCTGTATGAACTGGTAATTATTTTATGCAATAAAAATATACTTTATTCACTTACCCCTTCCACACCCAAGACCCTCGTATCCCTGCGTACAAGTACAATGATATCCTGTTAAACTATTCTTACACAAGCCATGCCCATTGCATGGATCAGGATTACAATCTTCAGAAAAGAACAATGAGGAGACCCATCAATAAAAGTAATAAATTACACTAGCCACAAAAAGATACGATACCCAGTTAACAAATATCATTATATTGTTATTAGTGTCAGTAAACGAACATTTGTAATATCATATACTCATTTAAATATCTAAAATCTGATTTGTTCAAATCGTGTCACATGACATTTGATATTTTGCTGGGAAAACCCGTTAACATTGGGTCGCATAGGAAGGTCGACCGGTAAACAAGTAAATTCGATATAATATAACAGTTACCACCCTAGATAGTGTGTGAGCAAGCTCTCGGTTTTGTGAACAAGCTCTCGGGTGACCTTACTTTCTCGGGGAGAGAAACCGCTGGGTCACACAATATCAAGAGTGATTATTGTATATTATACAATGAATTCTAAAAGGTGTCTAGCATATATTCTAACCGGTTTCAATGTAATTAACTTCAAGATGTACATTATACAATGTATATCTTCCTTTTAAATTCACGTTTAGCAATGTTTATCCCATTATGGCGTATGATAAATGTGCATCAAAATCTGTAGACATGACATATGTAGCAGGCTTCATTTTGAGCCAGAACAGTTATTTGATAACTTTTTCTTTGTAGGAAATCTGTAAAGTCCAGGATGTAATTCGGTGAATGTGATGAATATAATGAATGGAAGCCAACGCAGACTGCGTAGCCAAGGATACAGGCATTACACTGCCCGCGTCTGCACGACATTTCAATAAATGGTCTTCTTCCATTTATGCTTATTCCACTAGGTATTCATCACATTCGTACCAAATTGTATTCTTTGCCCCTTTCAAAGCTTCATTCTTTCTACAAAACATGTTTAGCATCATCAGTGACTGATTGGCATTCCCTAGAATATAAATTAACAGCAATCGTTTTGGATATATCAAACCATAAACTTTTCAAACCTGTCCGCGAATCAGCCAACGAACCTGATAACCGGACATTTCTCAAAATTCAATTCGCCAAAAAAGTCTTGGACGCCATAAATGTCGCTTACATTCTACAAAGCAAAACAGTGACATCAAACATTCCACCCTACTTCAAAGATCAATCTGTTCCACTTATTTCGTATTCCTACACTAAACCCATTGCAACTTAAATTTTCAATTACAAACGGGTATTGCGTGATTTCAAAATCGACAACTTCAAAGCCAAACCACCTAATTGCGCTTGCTCCACTTCCCCCTCCCATTACAGTCCGGCTGGACAAGTGATAACCGGTGACCTAGATATTATAGACAATATCAAACTACGAGAGGTTTTTTTCAAAAGGTCCCAAATTCCATGAACCCCAGCATATCAACATGAAGTATAACTTCAAAATTTTGATGGATGCAGTTGAGGAGTATGCGAGGAAGTGGGCAAAGAAAAGGAAAAGAAGAAGTAGATTCGCTGTCCGACTGGATCAGGTCCATTGTGAAATCCAGAAATCCCAGTATATTTGAAGATCTCCTCGTTAGAAAAACTATGGACAACCTCCATGAAAATTACGTCTTTGTCCCTGCAGACAAAGCTTCTAACAACATACAGTTCGTGTGTAAGAAACACTATCTTGATTGTCTGGTTAAGGAGATGGGAATTGACAATTCATCAGGAAGCCCTACTTATGCTCCCGCTGCACTATCAGGGAAGTGGATTATTGAAAGTAGCTATGTTTTAGCATCCTTTGGCATCAAGGCGGATGGTGATAACGGTTAGTTTCCCTGCATCTACTGGGTCCCTGGGATTCATAGGGCCCATACGGACAGAGATTCGTTGCGGGGTCTTCCAGATGCATCACTAAGCCACTTTCTAAGCTCCTTACTACTTTATTGACCGCAGTCAGAGATGGCCTGAGAGGTTACTGTGAAAGGGTCTTCTTCGCGAGCGGCGTCAGTCGGATGTGGATTCTGAGAGATCTTCTCGGTTGGCTGTCCTCTGGCAGTCTTGCCAATTGCCACAGCATGCGGACCTTTGACTCTTCTACTCTTTATACTACCCTGCCGTACAATAGATTGCAAGACAGTGGTTTTGGATTTGGTGCATCGATGTTTCTACACTGGAGGCAGGAAGCGCGGATACACTTGTTTGGTGGTAGGGAAAGACGGGGCATATTTTGTAGAGAACCACACTGGGTCGGGCAAGAGGTGCACTGAGAATGGCGTAGTCGAGATGTTGGGGTTTTTGATGGATGATATTTTTGTCGAATTTGGGGCGATGTTTTTCAGCGGACGGTCGGAGTTCCCTCTGGCTGATCTTTTCCTTTTTTCGTATGGGGCGAAGTTCTTACAAGGGCTTGCACGGACAAGACGAAAACATTCGGCCTAGTCCTTTAGTTTCGGCTTCCGCTGCATGGGCGGTGTGCTTTCCCTTGATGGTCCGAAATTCAGGGGGTGTTTACAAGGGCTTGAAATTGGGGAGACGGCAGATACACCTACTCCGCCTCATATTTGGGTCTTTTGATTTACATTGACGAAAATGGACGTTTGAAATCTAAGCTATATGACAAACGTGATGATTTTAACTTCCAAATTCTGAACTTTCCCTTTCTGAAAAGGAATACACCTACCTCTCCGGCCTATAGAGTGTGCATTTCACAGTTGATTCGTTACTGTCGAGCATGCAGTTTATATAGTGACTTTTTAATTAGAGCAAAGACACTGTCCCAAAAGCTGCTTAGTCAGAAATTTGTTCAGCCTTTGTTACTTTCATCCCTTCAGGAATTCTATTGCCGTAACCATTACATCATTGACAGCTATAACGTGCCTGTGTCTCAAATGAAAACGGACATTTTCAGCTAGATTTCACATCTTCACGGATTTGACATTACCTGGATTGACTCAACCCTGGATTAACTCACTGATAGTGTGACGGATGCCGCTAGCGGAGCAGGACATGCATACCCTTCCGGAGCACTTGATGTCACTCTGGGTTTTTATGGGAGTTCACACTGTCAGTGGTTTTAGTTTTTTATGTAGTCTTGTGTATCATACTGTAACATTTTAGTTTTGTCTTCGTCGGTGATGTTCGTGCTACTGGTTTGTCCTGGTCAATGTTTGAATACTCAAGAGGCTTACGACAGCTTTTTCGGATTTTTACCTTGGTACTGTTTTAGGGTTAGAAAAGTAACAAGTACCATGGATTTTTATTGGTTTTGCCTAAGGGTTAGAAAATGGCAATTCCAATCCGCTACAAATCAGAAATTTCAAAACAATTTTTACCTCACTGATCGTGTGACGGGTGTCGCTAGTTTCGCTAGTGGAGCAGGACATGCTCACCCTCCCGGAGCACCTGATGTCACTCCCGGTTTTCATGGGAGTTTACACTATGAGTGCGTTAGTTCTTAATGTTATATTTTTATTTCCGTGCATTGTAGCTGTCTCACGTCTTTGGTTTGTCTTTGTTTTTATCTGTTACCGTTTTTGCCAAGTCTTTGGACTTCGATTTTTGTAGTCATCGCCTCCCTTGTTCCTTCAATATTCTACTGCCGTTGTATCTTTGTGACTTCATTATTCAATGACAGATATGAAACGCCATATTTTGTCTGCTTTCCCTCTCTTTTCTTCTGAATAATGTTTGATTTTGAAATTTTGTAAAATATCCCCTAAAGAGAAAATGTATGCCCTTTAGGTTTAATTTTGAGCTCTGGTTTATACAAAGTTTACAAATTCTCCCGGATTAATATCTTTTAAAAAGCTAAATATTGCCTTTTAAAATCTTCCCTGTGTATCTTGTTGTAATTTAGGTGCAAACATGGCTGTTAATTTGTTCATTTTGATCTCTTTTAATGATTTCAGTATAGTAGGATGTGGTCTTCAATTGTACCGATTTCTTTAATAATCTCATTGATGGAAATATAAATGTCTATCTACCATAAATAACTTTTTTTTTTTGAATCACAAAAAGTTTAACAACTGATTATGGTAATGACGTTTTCAAGTTTTGTGAACGTAATCAAGCCTGGTCCAAAGGAAATGGATCTATAATCATCTAACTTATGTTGGCTTACATAGCGAAAGGGGAGGCTCGGGTACCCATAAACCGATTTAACCATACCGCTGGCTTTTGCTAGTTCCGGTACCAAGTCCGGTTGTCCCGAGTTCCTATCGTTGTTTACGTTTGTCTTTTGTATTTTATTGTGTTTTTTTTTTCTTGTGCAGTTCCTATTTGCTTTGTGGCATGTTCTTCAGCCATTGTAGGTGTTACCTCTTTTTTATTCTATTTTACATGAATAAATTATATTTATAACTAACGTTCGCTCACATGGATCCCTTGTTTCCTTTTTCATCAAAGCATTGCGATCCAAAGGATATTCTGTATCAATATTTCATGTTTAACTAAATTGACAAGATATGTGATAGAAAAACAATTGAAGGCAAAGAGATTTTTTTTCTGATTTCTATCAAGTTTTCACATTTCCTGAACGGTGTGGGAACATTTGTTCTCCTCTCTCGAGAGGAGAACAAGTTTCGTGACATTTCCCGCCATTTATTCGGAATATCATCCTCGGTGTTTTTCGTCCAGTCATTAGTGAAACAGTTTCGACAACTCAAACACGTTAATTATGAAATTTCTTGCATCTCGTTAAATAATTTTCGGCAAGCCGCGCTTTCAAACATTTGCAAAATTTATTTAACTAGATGTGAGAAATTTCATAATCAACTAGTTCTTGTTGTGGAAACTATAAATCTAACTGAACTGTTAACAGCCGAAATATAAAGGACAAAAAGACAAAGCAAGTACAAAACAATCGGAAAAAATGTCAGCCGCAATATGCTTCAAATTATAAAAGTAATACTTACGGTCAATTACTGAAAAAAATACATAACAACTTATAAGATATTTTATTATTAATTTTGTTTTCTCATTCAGTGCAATAGGGAAGAATAACGAAGAGGAAATAAAAAGTGTAGAAAAAATAAGTGTTTTGTATTTTCTATATGTTTGTTTTGATATTTTGTAGACAGAATGTAATGTTTGATTAGAATTTCCAGATGTATCTGCTAAAGAGACAGGTTTTTAGTACAGTATATGAAAAAGAAAGGAAATGGGGTAAATATCAAGGAGACAACATCCCATATCCACTATAGATGTTTCATTTATTTATTTGGTAAATGGTCGTCTACCTTATAAAACATTTGAAAGTTTAATAAAATTCTGTCTTTTAAAGAAGACACGGGTAATATTTAAAATAATGAAAAGTTCATGCGACGTCTAACTAACAAAAATATCCTATAAATTACCAGTGAGGGAATCTGTGATTCAATGTGTATTGCGTTTGTCGTTATGAGAACCATGCCAGATATAAATGGCAGCTTATACTGTTTATGTCATCATGTTCTGTTTAGAAATAGCGATTCTTATAACAAGAATAAAAGTTTTCAGAAATCCGAGCTACTGCCTTACCATAACGCATGGAACAGGAAACAGCATACCTCAAGATAAATCGAATCTGACGTTCAAAAAATGAAAAAAAGATTTTTCTTTTCATATGCTACGTTATAATTAAGGTAACCGAATAACTGGCGAATGATACGAACGTAACAACTTATCATGGGAAACACATATATCATACAATCATGGATCTATCAATTCATCTATTTTGTTAAAATAAATAATTTGTATTATGGGCTTACTCAGTTAATCACAATGATATGTTTTATTGGTATGTGCTTGATAATTAATAGACTGACATTTTGTTCTAATTATTTTGATATATTTATCCATGATTTTTTACACTTACATGCGGAATACTCAATCGAGTATTGTAAGGTGTACTCGATTCGCCTGTTATGTTGCGAAGCTTTGAATATTTTTCAAAGGTAACTAAGGGGTATTAAAGTAATATTTTAAAAGAAGGTCTACTTTAACCTAGTATGATTTGACATTTTATTTTAAAATTTGACGAATATCTCCCGTATGTGAACATCATTTCTCAGTTTTAGGTACATTCCTGTTTGTTTTAAACACCTATTGAATCCAAAACTTATTTTTTCAGTACACCTCTTAATCATTTTTTTATGTCAAAATGTTCGATGCACGAAAAATTTATCATATTTACATAAAGAAAAAGTCGGTAGAGAAATTTGCAATTTTAGTGTCAATTAATCTGTATTGTTTATTTCACATAATATTGCACAGTTAATACGCTACCCTATGAACACGATGTGAAGATTCGGAATATATATTGCTACACAAGTGGATGCGGGACTTTTCATAATTTTGAAGCAGTTGTAATGTTTATTCCCATGGGAGGAATCACGTATTTTCCGTTAGAACTTCAATAATAGTTTCAGTATTTCCTTTTCATGGAATAAAAATTTCATATGGGAAAGGACGATTCCTTTGAGACTTACTGACATTGTGACACACCCCTTGTCTCCATTGAGGGTGGTGAATCATGAAGACCTACGCTTTGTTTGACCAATGTGAAATATGTATGCATTATATGTTCTGCTCGAAGAATTATAAAATTGTGATATATTGATTGAAAAGTATACAATGGTGAATAAAAGGACATGGAGTAAATGCACATGAGACAAAGTCTCTACAAGTACATGGTAGAAAACAAGCAAAGGAACAACGCTTTTATTATTGTTCTTTATCTTGAAGTAACCATGAGGCCTTCAACAATGAGCTTTGCTCATACCTCATAGTAGGTTCAAGACGGCCCCTAGCACCGGTTTAAGCGGAATTCTTTGCTAATTGTTGAGCAACGCTACATCCATGTCTTCATTGGTCATGGGTGCAGGATTGTGAAAAAACATCAATTTAAACTGGCAAACTGCTCTTACAATCACTGTCATCTATTTGCTAGTTAGTAGGATCCAATGAATACCTGTGTATATTTTCCAATTTATTGTATGTTATGTTACTTTTTTTGCATGAAGAGTAACATAACCCTTCATGATTGACCAATTTCATTTATGCATGTACATACGTTATGTAGATGCTTTTCTTTCGTATTGCAACATCCGGTACAACATTTCAACATCAATATGCATGATCAAATTTCCAAATGTCATTTTAGCATATCTATTTAACCCTTTTAGTTTCTATTACCACGATATTTATCAAGTTTTGTCTGTCTATTTAATATCTATTAAAAATATGTATTAATATTTTATATATTAAATAATTAACTGCTCCCGTAATGTTCATTTGGTTCGTTCGTACAGTTCGCCACTTATCCGGTTACCTCTTATACGGCTTTAGGAGGAAATCAATTTATTCAGAAATCATTCATTGTTTTACATACCTGTGTCACATTTACTTCCTTTGTATCCTGTTTCACATGTACATGAATATCCCGTTAGACTGTTATGGCATGTCCCATGGACACAAGGGTTTTGATTGCAGTCTGAAAGAAGTGTAAATAAATTAACAAATAGCAAATATTTAAGATCAGCTTATTGACCCTTTTGTTAGAAATAAACTAATTCATTTTAAACGTTTGTTAAACAGATAATTACTTATAATTGATATTATTCATTTCGATTCAACTTGGTGATTTTTTTTTGCTAACGATATTCGCAGGAAGAGTAACACTAAATTTCTTACAATTTTCAAACCACTCATACACGATGAAAAAGAAATCATAATTAAGACTTTTAGGGGTCTTAATCTAAGGAAGCGGTTTTAACAATCGAATTAAAATTATATCTACAAATTGCTCCTTACACTCACTTCATGGTAGACGTAACAACATTTCATTCTACTTTCTGTTCTGATGACCTTTTCGAAATTCTCGGGTTGTGCTCAATCCAAACCTTAAACAATTCTGGAAGCTGCAATCTGATTGATTGATTTGAAAAACAGAAAGTAGACTTGAATGTTGTTAGATCTTCCGTTTAGTGAGTGTAAGGAACAACTGGTCGATCTAATTTTAATTACATTGTGGTCTTAAAGTTAGTAGTCTTTACATTTGTTAATGTCTTAGCAGAATTTTCTGTAAGATAATTCATTTTGAACATACATCTGGTATTACAACTAATGTACATACAGTGTAATTTTTTCCAACATTTTATTTCTTTTGCAGCTTGTTGCAGAGTTAGATATAATGTAATCTTCAAAGTTGCATACGGTTAAAAGTAAATTGCAACCATAAATATCAAACAGCTATGACTCGCGTTTTCTGTTTCACGTGACGGAGATGATACCAGCGTCGAAATTCCGGAAAACATGTATATTTTCGCTAAGTATCAGTAAAGATGCAGGTTCTTTTGTTTTTTTTTTTATTCAAAATTCCCATTACTTCCGTCATTTATTCCTTTGTTATCATTTTTTTCAGATATAGCAAACATTTTTATACCAAGGAATTATCAAACCAATCATTTACGATTATTGCTGTCCTTGCATTTTCTCTTTTGCATAATCTTTATCTTTGCCAGAAGAATATTTTGAAGGGAATATCGCTTTTTGACAGAAAAAAAAAATGTAACGCTCACATCTGATCGACAAGATAGGCTGTCACTAGCAGATTTGTATTATATTGCAATTTTAATCTTATCACGATCTTGACAGATTTAATACAATTTTGTGAAGCCTTTGTAAGATTTTGAGTTGGTTTTCAGGGGCGATTACTATAGCAAAAGGAAGAAGAATAAGCATTTTATTATACTGATCAAAAACCATTAAAGGGCATCATAATAAAGTAACATAAAGTAATATAATGAACAGTTTACAGGTAGCAGGAAAGGTAAGTGGAATAAAATTAGACAAAATAATAAACTGAGATTTCAAGATGAATTTGCAATTCGAAAAGGTTTTCCAAAAAACCATGAAGTTTCAAAAGTAGCACATTCAAGTTTCTATTCTGTTTAGAACGTGATATACTTTGAAAGAAAATTAACGACATAATATGGCCTATAGAATAGAATCATTTGTATTACTGTCACGGACATTGTACTGTTATGGCGTCATTTTTTTCAGAAAAACTTACACATAAATGATCATCGGGAGTCTATTATAACAAAATACCGAAGTTACTGTTAATTCAGTTTCTGCATATGCACATTCCGACAAGTCATGTCTTTTCAGTGTAGATCAAATCGAAATATTTGGAAATTCATTTACCCAAATATGTGTTAAAGCTGAAAGAGTACAAATCACCAATAGAATCTTAATAATAAAGCAAAAATCGGCCACGGACAGAGTCTATATGAATTATTAAAGACTTACGATAAATTTTAATCATAAGATTTTTTTCTTTTTGGTGGAATTGCCCACAGAACTTTATTTACTTCATATTAACTAATAATACTTACGATCAATTGCTAAAAAAGACAAGAGATCCTGCAATTTTTATTATCTGACAAATATCAACTTGCTACGTTGTAACTGTGCATGCAGGGAAAAATACAATACTTCTACATGAAAGTTTTAAAAAAGTCCAATAAAATCGATGTATTCAAAACATGAAGATGAAAAAAAAAATGAAGAAAAGATGATGAACAACAATAAAAGCGTTGTTCCTTTGCTTGTTTTTACCATGTATTTATAGAGACTTTGTCTCATGTGCATTTACTCTATATCATTTCATTCACCATGATCTCTCCTGCAGTGTGGAGTCCATAATAATCTTTCCCACGTGAGAGATGTATTTTCTATATGTATTTCAGTTATGGAATGCTTTTCGTCAGAGAATTTCTCATATGCATATATTATCAAACTTTCAAATATGGCATTAATTATTTTTGTAATTTCCAAATGTTATTCTGACTAGAGTGCTTAAAGTGCTCACTTTTTTTATATTTCCAACTTTTCTTATAATCGATTTGATGAGTGGCATGTGTTTGTCTATATGTTTCAACTATCCACTAGCTCGAGACACTAGTGCTTTCGACAAGCAACGGATGACAGTGATTGTAAGAGGACTTTGATAATTAAATGTATGTTTGTTAAAGATACCGCATCCGTGGGATCAATAAAAATATGGATGTAACATTTTTCTATATTTCGCAAAGGGGCCGTCTTGAACTTAATATAGGTATTGGCAAAGGTCATTGTGGAAAGCCTCATGGTGACTTCAGATTTAGAAAACAATCAAAGCGTTGTTTCTTTACTTGATTCTACCATGAATTTGTGGAGACTTTGTTTCATGTGCATTTATTCCATATACTTTTATTGTTTATTTCTATTCGTAAAGATTTAATTTTTATAACAATTATTATCTGCCAATTAAAAAAAAATCACCTTTTAATGTGTTTCAAGTATTTTTTATATGATTTTTTGGATTTTTTTTAGACACTATTAGAAAACGTCGCACGGGTTGTTTGTAAACAATTTATGTTTTCAAAGTAAGAAAAGAGTGCTAAAATATTTCGTTTGTCCACTCTATTCATCATTTTTAAATGTTGCCATCAATGCTTAAAAAGATTTAATTTTTAGTGTTCTAATCAATACATAACAATTATTTTGAGTTAGTATTTGAAATATCAAAATATTGAAAGAAACTAGCATTATATTACTGAAGATCATTTGATGTTAATTCAAGCTGACCTGACAGTTAGATCGATTGCATTATCAAGTACCTGATTTGATTTTGTGAAGTTAATTTTGAGTTTCTAGGTTGTATATGAAATTTGTTTCAATTGTGCATACCGAAACTTGTAAATGATATATGTCAGTTCATTCTCAAAGCAATTTAAAATCTACACGCATTCATGTAGTAAAGTTTTGTGCATATGAACACGTTTTTCACAACACTCAGACAAATGTGCATACCTGTTTGACAATTAGTGCCTTTGTATCCTACTTGACAGGAGCAAGTGTATCCAGTTAAACTGTTCTTACATGTGCCATGTACACATGGGTTGGGTTGGCAATCTAAAGACAATATTATATAACCTTAAATATTTTCAAATATATATATTTAATTATCTAAATACCTGAATCGTAAGATTGTAATCAGATTTTTTTCTTCATTTATTAAGACCAGATTATATTTTAATGGCTTTGCAATGCATTGTATTTCCACAATTTGTTTACTTGAGTTGAAACAGAGGGCTAAATACTTTCTTTTTTCTCTACTTGTTAATTCAATTGTATAAAATGACTGGCTGGTAAGTTTCAGTTAAAAACAACCATTGATTTCTGACAATACGTATCATTAATTTTCAGTAATTCTAAATTTCATTGTTATTGAAATTGCTAGCGAATCCGTTAGTCAAGTTTGAGTCCAATAAAATGATTGAACTTTCATAAATTTACAATTAATCGAAAAATACCGATATGCAAGGATCATAACATACTGGACATATAAAACTATGAGAAATATTCAAGACGACACTTTTCTTTTTAAAAAATTGGTTAAAAAAAGTTCATAACTAATCAATCATAATACAAGCTATATTTCTTGTGTTAGGGGATGTTAAAATGCTTTTTCACTAACAAATTGATTACTTTATTTTTATCATGAAAGATTTTCAGAGTTATACCTCGACCCTCCATAATAAACCAACATCTTTACTTACGATTTATCACTGAAAATCGAAAATAGTAAAAGTTAGGAAATATCTAATTTCATAGTAAAGAAGTAATCAGGTTATTATGGGAAAGCGTAATTTAATGACTGGTCCAAGCAGAAGTCTAACATGTTTTAACAATTAAAAAAATAACAACTTTCTTTATTGGTGACTTGAATCAAATACATAGACGTACAAGTCATTTATAAAACAATCTAGATGTTGTTTTAGATATATAGATACAAAGTGATAGTTTAATCCTTCTTATGTACAAAATTAACACAGTAATTGATATTGATCGATTAGGACACTTTCGAAGAAGTTATAAATTGAGTATAGCGACTTCTGCCACTTTTGCAACTGTTCAAATATAGAGGTAAATTTTTGTTTGTGCAGTTTTATTCGTTTCGTTAATCAAAATTGACCAGTACTCGTAAAAAGCAGTTTTTCTTTAATTATTTTGATTTACTTACGATACTACAGATAATGTGTTTCCCGAAAGCTCTTTTGTTTGTAAGACAAGGAACTCTCACACCGCTAAAAATAGGAACGGCTGTCTCTCAAAAGTGAGAAAAGATATCTCCAATTCTGATATTTCTTAACGACGAAATTACACAAGTATACAAACTTCCGTTTTGTATACTTATTTAAAAAAATACGTTTTTATAAAGGTTTAAATGATTGGCTAGTTCCAATCCGGTTCTTTTTAGAAATCACTTAATCAATTCAGTTAACGGACAAAGTTGTCTATCAGTTGTGTTGAGTTCATTTTTATGGTTATATATTAATTAAATGCATAAAATTTGCTCGGTCATATTCCCTCTTCATTTCTTTCACTGTCAATTAATAAGGTTAATATATATATATATAGCAAAATACCGAAGTAAATATTAATTTATTTTCTAAATATGCGCATTTATCATCCAGTTACACGTTTTAAAAATGCAAATACCTGCATCACAAGATGCTCCTGTGTAACCAGTATTACAGGTGCAAATATAGCCTGCTAATCCATTTTTGCATGACCCATGTCCGTGACAGGGATCAGGAGTGCAGTCTACAAAAGCAAATGTAGAAATTGCAAAATAACGTAACATTTTTACTCGCATCTCTATGATATATTTTGTTGAAGAAAAAGATTTTCACTTGATTTTGGTTGTTCATTTAAGTGTTTGTCGTGGAAATAATGTCCCTAATATCTTTTCTATTGCGCCAAAATATGTCTGCTTGACCAAGTACAATTTTGCTTCAAGAATGGTCATTCCTGCAGTTTATAACATCAAAGTTAAATTAATATTTTTATTTATAAGAACATCGATCTTATGTTATTTTATACAAAAAATATGGATGGGTCAGTGTGCTCGTTCTTGAGATATAATACCCTATCATTTGTTGGGAAGCCGAACTTCTATAGACTTTTCATTCAGTTTTCATTAAGGAAATAAACTTTTCTTACCTTTCTACATATTCTCTGGACTAACATCTCAAATTTGACGAAAATGATCATCTCAGTTCTACTTGTTACGACAAAAGCGATGACTTTGAATTTAAATAATCAATTTCCCCATATATGGACAGTAATTTTCAAATTACTCCTGCTTATTGAGCGTGTTTTGTAGTTAATTTGTTAAATGAGAGCTAGGACCAATTATACAGACTTTTTATTACGCATACTTATCTCCGAGGCCGCCATATTAATCAAAGATTTAAAAATGGCCGTGTCATACGAAAATTGATTGTTTTTGTGGATAAATGTGACGTTTCGATCCGAACTGTGGTCCAAGATTTAATTTTTACTTATTGTACACATATATATTTTACATATTGAGCATTTTTTTTTTCATTTGTTATTACCCTTTCATAGCAATTGTTGTGGCGTTTCTACCAACAGCACTGCAATTGAAAAGAAGGGGTTGCGCGTCATAAAACCGGTTTAACCCACCATTTGTTTTGAAATGCTTGTACCAAATAAGGACCACTGAAATCTCGGTGATTTTGCGCCTTCTTTGTCTTTTTGCATTATTTATTTCTACTCTTTATAACTCCGGTCGGTAATTTTGTTATTACCCTCAGGCAGAGGGGGTAATAACAAAATTACCGAACAGAGTGGTCATGAGCCGCAGTCCATGAGACAGAAGGACAAATCAGGTGGAAAATACAAAAATACCGAAGTTGCATAAAACAGTAAATTTTGGTATGCTGTACAGGTGTTTCCAGGAGTAACCTCCAACCGCAAAATTGTCGGCCGCAATGGTCCTGACTTGGTACAGGCATGTAAAAAGAAACGGTGGGTTAAACCGGTTTTATGGCAGGCCTAACCACCTTTCCATTGCGTTAGTGTCGGGATAGAAACCATTGAAAAGTCGTAGATAGTTAAAGAAATGATCATCCCAGTATTAAGAAACGAAAGAATCTTGAATCAGAGTTCGGACCGAAACTTCAAACTCTTCCACACGAGACTGATATCTTTTAAAGAACTTTTTTAATAAAACTGCTTGCCAAAATTGTTCTGTGTTGGGTTGTGTTTCCCTGATTCTGTCGTATGTTATACGGATTTTCCTCACTGGTCTCTCACTTTGATAGATTCGGACTCTTGTTGTCACTTTTATTAATATATAAATGACTATATACCGAAGTTACTGTGAATTTAAATTCTGCATATGCGCATTTCGACAACTTATGTCTCTTCAGTGCAGAGTATATAACAGTATTTCTAAAAGTATTTGTAGTGTAATGATCGTATGAGACGGACTTTTTTAAGCCTTGATTCATAAAGCGGACACGGAAATACATGTAAATATGTCTAATGAATAAGTCTGAATAATTTGTGCTACATGTAGCTCTTGCGTACCGAATTATTTTGATACATACACTCCGTAAGAAGGAGAAGCTGGAATATAACTGTCCATATTAGGGAAATTGATTATTGTGAAATTAAAATCGTCTCTTTTGACATAAATTTTAGTACTGAGACGACCATGTTCGTCAAATTCGAGATTTAAGTCAAAAAGGATGTAGATCTGGTGGTTTCTGTCGTTTCCTTTATTTCTAGTTCTGGCGGGATATATTAATTGGATCTATTTAGCAATGAAGAATTATTTAGAATTTCATCAGATTTTGTAAAAAAAATAACTAAAGAAGTACGCAGTCATATTTCGAAAAGAGCATTGCAAGTCAAAAAACCTAATTCTGGTAGATAAGATACAAGGGTTCTGAAAGTCAAAGATAAAGAGTGACCATTTTCAATAACATCCATGATAATGTTAAAATGAAATTCTGTTTTTGAACAATAAACACATAATTTCCGGTGCATTATCAGTTTTTTGCACCTTGAACTGGTTCATTTTTTAACAATTTTCTGTTGCACCTTTATGTACATCTATTTAGTATATTAAAATTAATAAGTTATTAATTTATTTTTATTTTGAGAGATATCTGATGCTTGCACATTTAACATTTTATATATAAAATGCCCGTCCAAGTCGGGTATATGACTGCTTGCCAAAATTGTTCTGTGTTGGGTTGTGTTTCCCTGATTCTGTCGTATGTTATACGGATTTTTCTCACTGGTCTCACACTTTGATCGATTCGGACTTTTGTTGTCACTTTTATTTTTCTATAACAGTATTTCTAAAAGTATTTGTAGTGTAATGTTACAGCCAAAAATGCATCTCTTGATTTTATTGAAGATATATATTTTATCGAACGTTGTTATGCTTTTGACAGTGGTTGCAATTAATAATTTAAACTAGAGGCTCAGAGACTGAGACTGTATCGCTCACCTGACAAAATGCTTCTATGCCATGCATGACCAAAAAAGATGTATTTTACCAATGANGTCTAATGTTAAGCTATGTTCTCCATTGGCACAAGTGTTTTTTCTGATCCTATTGAAATGAGTAATCTTTGCAAAGGACCTTTAATACATCATTCCAATACAGTTTAGTTTAATTTGTTTAGTTTCAGAGAAGGTAATGAACGGGTTCTTATGTATGGTTTTCACATACCGAGCTACGACGTTAAACTATGTTCTGCACTGGAGGCCATGTTTTTGTCGGATCAAAATGTTATGAGAAAATTTTGTAAAGTACCTTCCATACATCATTCCTGTACAATTTGGTTGAAAGTGCTTCAGCACTTTCAGAGGAGAACATGAAAATGTGATTTTCAAATAGACTCCAATATTAAACCTAAGTTCTGTGCTGGCTGCCATGTTTTTTCTTTTATCAGATCTGAATATAATGAGCAATCTTTGTTAAGGACGTCTACTACATAATTCCTCTTAAGTTTGGTAATTTGTTTCAGTGATTTCAGAGGAGATGATGAAAATGTGATTTTTGCATAGGGTTCAATGTTAAAACTAAGTTCCACACTGGCAGTCATTTTTTTTTGTCAGATCTGAACAAAATATACAATCTTTGGAAAGAACCTTTAGTTAATCATTCCTGTAAAGTTTGGTTGAATTCAATGCTTCAGTGGTTTCAGAAGAGAAGATGAAAATATGATTTTCCCCAAAGGGTCCAATGTTAAACTATGTCCCATGCTGGCCGCCATATTTTTTCTGTCATCGGAACAAAATAAGCAATCTTTGTTAAGGACCTTTAGTACATCATTCCTGTAAAGTTTGGTTCAATTTGCTCCAGTGGTTTCAGAGGAGAAGATTAAAATGTGATTTTCCCTTATGGTCCAATATTAAACCATGTTCCATGTTGGCGACCATGTTTTGTGGGGGATTGAAAGGAAATGAGCAATCTTTGTTGAGGACCATTAGAACATAATTCCTGTAAAGTTTGGTAGAATTTGCTTCAGCCGTTTCAGAGTAGAAGATGAAAATGTGATTTTCCCATAGGGTCCAATGTTGAACCTAAGTTCCGTGCTGGTGGCCATGTTTTTTATCGGATCGGAACGAAATGAGCAATCTTTGTTAATAACCTTCCATACATCTTTCCTGTAAAGTTTGGTCTAATTTGCTTCAGTGGTTTCAGAGAAGAAGATGAAAATGTGACATTCCCATAGGGTCCAATGTTAAGCCATGTTCCGTGCGAGCAGC
>MJUU01002728.1:10854-44511 GCA_002080025.1 Modiolus philippinarum | reverse complement strand
CTCAGCTGTTTCAGAGCAGAAGATGAACATAGGTAATCAACGATTACAAAGTTCGCCTCGTTGTGGCACTTTGTCGCAGCAACCCAATTTTGCCTGGATGTTGACCTGCCATCAGAGATGCATGCACATGCAAGGAGACATGATCCTACCATGTACCGTGACTGAGATATCAACTCGGACATAAACTTGAATGTAAGTCACTCAAGCGGAAAATATAGGTCAAAGTGACCTTATTTGATCTGGATACTGACCTTCCATCAGAAATGTATGCACATGCAAGGTTAGATGATCCTACCAAGTACAGTGACCGAGATATCAACTCTGACGTAAACTTGAATGTAAGTCACTCAAGCGGAAATATAGGTCAAAGTGACCTAATTTTGCCTGGATGCTGACCTACATTTGTACCATCAGAGATGCATGCACATGCAAGGTTAGATGATACTACCATGTACAGTGACTGAGATCTGAACTCGGACGTAAACTTGAATGTAAGCCACTCAAGCGGAAAATATTGGTCAAAGTGACCTAATTTTGCCTGGATGCTGACCTGCCATCAGAGATGCATGCATATGCAAGGTTAGATGATTGTACCATGTACAGTGACCGAGATCTAAACTCGGACGTAAACTTGAATGTAAGCCACTCAAGAGGAAAATATTGGTCAAAGTGACCTAATTTTGCCTGGATGCTGACCTGTCATCAGAGATGCATGCACATGCAAGGTTAGATGATCCTACCATGTACAGTGACTGAGATCTGAACTCGGACGTAATCTTGAATGTAAGTCACACAAGCGGAAAATATAGGTCAAAGTGACCTAATTTTGCCTGGATGCTGACCTCCCTTTAAAGATGCATGCACACTTTAAAGATGATCCTACCATGTACAGTGACTGAGATCTGAACTCGGACGTAAACTTGAATGTGACTGAGATCTGAACTCGGACGTAAACTTGAATGTAAGTCAATCAAGCAGAAAATATACGTCAAAGTGACTTTATTTTGCCTAGATGCTGGCCTACCACCAGAGATGCATGCACATGCACAGTCAGATTATTGTACTATGCATAGTAACTGAGATATGAACTAAAATGTAAATTTGCATGCAAGCCACTCAAGCGGAAAATATAGGTCAGAGAGACCTAATTTTCTTGGAGGCTGTGAATTATCGCAATATGCACCTGCATGCAAAGTTTGATGACCCTAGACTGCATAGTTACTAAGATATGTACCAAAATGCGGACGCGGTCGAGGACGCGGACGCGGACCGGCGAGGACAAAGGGGGTACTCTAATAGTCCCCCTCAACTTCGTTGAGGCGAACTAAAAATGTGATTTTTCCCATAGGGTCCAATGTTAAACATAAGTTCCGCGCTAGTGGCCGTGTTTTTTTTATTATATTGAAAAGAAATGAGCTATCTTTGTAAAAGACCTTCCATACATCATTCCTGTAAAGTTTGGTTTAATTTGCTACAGCTGTTTCAGAGCAGAAGATGAAAATGTGATTTTCCAATAGGGTCCAATGTAAATCCTTGTTACGTGCTGGCGGCCATGTTTTTTTTGGATCGGAATGAAATGAGCTATCTTTGTTAAGGACCTTTAGTACGTCATTTCTGTAAAGTTTGGTTGAATTCGCTTCAGTGGTTTCAAAGCAGAAGATGAAAATGTGATTTTTCCCATGGGGTCCAATGTTAAACCTAAGTTCCGCACTGGCGGCCATGTTTTTTATCGGATCGGAACGAAATGAGCAATCTTTGTAAAGGACCTTCAGTATAACATTGCTATTAAGTTTGGTTGAATTTGCTTCAGTGGTTTCAGAGGAGAAGATGATTATGTGAAAAGTTAAAGGACGACGGACGGACGGACGGACGACGGACGACGGACGTCAAGTGATGGCAATAGCTCACACTGACCCTTCGGGTCAGGTGAGCTAAAAATCAATTAAAAAAGTACTTACGGTCAATCACTGAAAATAGTCAGAAAAATATGTATAACTTGTAATTCAATGTTGGAACAAAAGACAACTACAATGCAGGTTAAATAAATATATTTCTTGCAAATGCAACGCTAATTTAATACAAATTTACATGTTTCAATAAACAAATATTACATAAAATACTAACAATATTGCATCTCTGTCATATTGCATTAGTATGATGATTTGCAAAAGTCCGTTTACCAGGAGCAACGCAAATAGAAAACCAGCTTTGCTACATTATAAGATAAATCTTCTTATTCAATATAAAGAACAGGGTTAAATTTGTTATTACGGAATTACGCAGAAATTTTCCAATTTGAAAGCTGTTGATTATAAAGAAATCCCCCCTCTCCAAAATTGCCAGTTCATGACAGCTTAGAACTCAAACTATAATATTACTGATTTTTCTCTCGCACGTTTATGTTTTTATATATATATATCTTAAACTAAATGCAAAATGGATACTATACATTGTATAAAAAAGGATGATTTATAAACTATAATTATTTATAGTTTAATTATAGCTTGCTTAACCTTTCGAATTCGATACCTCTTCAAGAATTATACTCGGCAATTTATCAATTTAAATTTGGTTGATACACCTGAAAAGTAGGACGGACTCTCGTCATGTTTTTATCTTAGAATCTTTAAACAGATACTGTCATTTTTAACACTTATTTAGAATTTAAAGCTAAAAGACATTTAATTGATAGGCTAGAGTTTTGGTATATAAACTTTAGAAAATTGAAAGCAGTCCTTTACAATATAATATTCAAGAAACCTGAATTGTGAAAAATAAGGCAAAAGTGTGCAAAACTGATAAGAATCATGTTCAATCACTATTGCAATTGTCTCTATAGAAGTTTTATAGTCGTTATCATAATGATAGATCGTTACATTGTTTCTATTTCACATATGAGAACAGACATCTTTAGTATATCAAGAACTTATTAATGAACTATCAAACACTAACTATAATGATAATCGAATTTTACAATGGCAGAGTGACAGCATGTTTACCCTCGGGGAGCACCCGATGATACCTTAAGTTTGTTTTAGCTTGCACAAGGATAGTGCTTTAGCCTTGTGGTTTGTAGCGTTCGCATTTATTTTTGGTCATTTGTTTTGTCCCTATAAGTTTGTTTCAGTTTGTCTTAAATGTTAATTGCCTTTTTTTATTTTTTATTATTATCATTATTATTATTGAGTACATGTATTATTAGATATTATTATTTTTTTGTCTTTTCATTTTCCGTTTTGCCCCTTTTCTTTTTTCTATTGATGTATGTTGTTTAAAACATAAATAGTAGGAGATCATAGCACAACTTTTTGATAGCAATGATGATGTCCAGTGCCTCGGCATGAGAAAATATGTACGGACAATCAATGTAATTAAATATCACCTGACTAATAAAGGCAACAAATACACGTATACTTACACTTTTCACATCCTAATCCCTCATATCCTTGTATGCATGTGCACTGGTACCCAGTAAGACTATTTTTGCATGATCCTTGTCCATGGCACGGATCTGGTTCACAGTCTATACGAAGAAATTCATCTTCAAATGTTAATGTGCAAATTGTTGTCATAAGTTTACTGTTATCAATATCACCTCTCTGACATTTTAGCTAAAATTATTTACGAACATAACATATTACTGATTTGTATATCGATATTTTTGGTAATTAGTATTTCTTTTATGACTACTTTTGGATTATGACTTCCCATTTAGTTTGATTTTGATGCTGCTGATGAGAGGTTACTCCTTGAAGCACGTGCACAACATAAGGAATTAATGGTTTATTATGCAACTTGGGCATTGATTGTATTTTGAAACCATAAGGCCGATGCCACTACTGGTGGACCAGAAGTCTTGGAGGGTATTATAAGCCCAATAGTCAGACTTGTCTGACATGAAAAAAATACCTTGTGTTTTATAGAAATTTATTGATTTTATAAAAATATTAACCCCTTAAAAATACTGAGGCTTCATTCGGTGTATGGCACTCGGTGGATGTCCTTGGTACTGAATTTGACCTCCTATTTCGATATTTTTGATAATGAGTACTTCTTTTTTGACTACTTTTGGATTACGGCTTCCCATATACCGTATAACTGGTTATTTTCGCGAGGACTTAATTTTCGCAATTTTCGCGATCATACGGAAGTCGAGAAAATTGCATACCGCGAAATACAATTTAAATAAGACTTTATACAGTAAATGATAAGCATCGCGAAAACTTGAGTCCCGCGAAAATAAAGTCCACCAATTTTGAAAGAAATCGTGAAAATTGCGTTCCGCGAAAATAACCGCCTATACGGTAGTTTGATTTAAATGCTGCTGACGAGAGGTTACTCCTTGAAACACGTGTACAGCATATCGAAATTAACTTCTTAATTTTCTTTATTTCTGTATTTTGTCTAACTTCCTATGTCAGTAAATATGATTAATCTGTCCAATCTTCATTTTAGTCACCAGCTTTTATAGTGCAAAACTGATCAATATCTCATCATGTCAAATGCTCATATTTTGACATACAATCAAAGTTTAGAAGAACTCTTTCGATATATTTTTCCCTGACAGAATGACAAAGGATTCAAAAAAGTAATTCTAGCTAAATATTTTTTAATGATGAATATGTTTACACAAACTTTGGTTTTGAACATCCATGTCGTAGCTTACAAATCGTTTTATAAAAGTGTGATGCGTCATATACGGCCATACATACAATAGCGGTGTGCTTAGTCTAAAAAGATTCAGCAAACCATATCGGTGATGAATTAGTACTATGAACAGACATGCGAACAAACCAGAAACCAGAAAATGAAATGATCTATTATATTAGTTTACATGAAAAAAATAACGAATCAAATACAATTTATAAATATCCAATGTTGCAGTTTAATTTGAGCTTAGCATATAACTAAAGAAATTGATTAAGTTCAGATTGATGGATTTATAACAACATTAAAACTACCACATGGCACTCATCGAGCAAATTTGTAAGAAAACCTGGCATAATAAAATCATGAGATGTGGGCACAATAAACAGGTGGTCAGAATACAATTTTTGAGTACAAAAAATTTAAAAAAAGCCAAAATGTGAAAGTGTGATTGTGTATCCATATGAGAGATTCTCTCAAGAACAAGTACACCATGACTGAAATGCATATAGAGCATACATCTCTCTCACGGGAAATCTTTTTACGGACACCACACTGCAGGAGAGACAAACTCCAGTCTAAAATTAACAAAGAAGGGATATGGAGTGAATGCAAATGAGACAAAGTCTCTACAAATATGGATAGAAATGTAATTCTTTCAAGAACTGATTTTCAGGTACAACAAAATGAAAATATGGAAATGATATTCTTCCAAGAGATGAGTTTGAAGTTCCAAAAATATGAAAATATGGATAGAAATTTAATTCTTCCAAGACATGACTTTAAATTACAACATAATGAAAATATGGATAGAAATACAATTCTTCACAGAGATGAGTTGTTAAAACAATATATTGTTATTCAAAGAAAAAAAAGAAGAAAAGTTACCAATTTAAAACTATAATTAGTGCTAAAATAAATTAAAAAAAAACATGTTTAGCAATTATCATTCGCAGCAGTCCCTTCTCTTAAACATTGCAAAATAAAAGCGTAAATTATACTTACGATCGATTACTGAAATACAAAAAAAATATCGATGTGTAAAGGATTAATGTTCAGAATATGATATCGAAATCATTGTTGATTTTAAATCCGTACAGCTTCACTACTTCTATTGATTTTTTAAGAAATCTCATTTAGGAGTTGTTGTATTTTACAGTCGTCAAAATGAATGACAGATTGTTACAATGTTTCTAATCCGCAGAAAAAATAGACATCTTTGGATAGATCCGATGTTTATTACCGGACTGACAAGCACCGAAAGAGACAAACCCGAAATTTTCACTGGCAGTGTGACGGGTGCCAAGCGTGGAACATTATTAGCTTTCCCTTCCAGAATCCTGATAATATCTCCGGTTTTTACTGGGAATCACAATGCTAGTGCTTTAGCTTTGTGATGTTCTACTTCAATTTTCTTAATTGTTTTGCCTTTTTCATCCTGTCTCAATTCGTGTTGGTAATTTTGGATGCTTGATATTGGAATTTCCTTTTCCTCCTTTTTTGCTCATGTATTCGTGTGCCGATGTTTCAAACAGTCAACAACATTTCGAAATGCGAGCCATTCGTAATTTTTGTTTGAATATTAGATTATGAAATGTCGTCACCGTCCATTATCATGTTAAAACGCAGTAATATCCTAGTTTAAATTAGCGCTACCCGATAAATGAAATCCATGAAAATTCATTGTCGGAACTATGACGAGAAAATTCAAAACATTCGAGGTTTATCGGACTGAAACATGGATTTAAGACTTAGCAACAATAAATAAGTTTCTTGGTATCGATCTAATTCTACTGATCAATCTCTAAAAAAAAAATACTTTATGTATCTGTAGAAATTTTTAAAAAGGCACCGATTTGAATTGAGACAAAGTTGCTTTAACTGCATTTTTTACCTCCACTAGACTAAATTTCGGTGGATATATTTTGCAAATTGTTCCGATCAGGTATGTATAGTTTTGCATAGTTTTGCATATAGTAAAGATGTATACAATGTATAATATCTATCAAATGCTGTGTAATACCCGAATTTTTGAAAGTTTGACAATGTGGATCGAATTTTTTTCGCATGCCCTTGATATTCAGAGGAGGTTACCTATGAAATGGAATATCGTTGTAAGTTCATACCCCGTTTTATTCCTTGAAATGTCATTAGTGATAAACATATTTAAAGTCCTATGTAGCATAAAAATTGCATAACAATTATCAACAAAATTAAGATTTTTTGCTCCATCATATTTTTCCAAAATGGATGTTTGGCCCCGGATTTATTCTGCACTTCGTAATGATCATCTACAGACCTGATATAATTGAAATTCCGTCTTTTAGTTTGTTGTTTTAAAGATATAAATAGTGGTCCTAAATCATTCTGATAACCAAATCTAATGAGATTTGATTTTAATTGAAATGCAAGATGTTTTTGGATATCATCAATTATATTCTAACATCAATATAATATGTTTTCCAGTTTAGAAATGTATTTCTATAACTTATTTACAAGGACATATAATGCCTTTTATATACAGAAAATGTACCTGTATTACAAGTTGATCCTGTATAACCAGTATTACATGTACATGTATACCCAGTCAGTTTGTTGTTGCATTTACCATGGCCATTACAAGGGTCTGTTGAACAATCTGTAATCAGTTAAAATATGACTTCATAACTAAAGAAACACCTAAGCATACGCTTTCAATATTAGCGAAATAAACATACAATATGCAGATTAATGAATTCCGATCGCATTGTCATACTGTCAATACTAAGATATGTTGATATGTTAGATAGAGAGAAAAACACTTTTGAAATAGCTTTCTTGTTCACTTTGGTTGTAATGTTATTTTCAAAGAATGTATTCAAATTGCCTGTGTTTTTTTCATCTTTTTTTCAAAAACAATGTGTGCATAAAGCATCGTTTATTGTTCAGAACAATATGTATTTATCAGTATTAAGAAATGCATGCCGTAAGGTTAAATGTACAATATCTTCAGTTTTGCTTAACATCACTGATTGCTTCCGATCCCGTTTTATTTTATGCAATTTGATGTGACATAATGAAAATGTCCCGGCGTTTATCTGCTGTGAATATAACAACTACATTTATATTTGCCTTTGGGTGTTACTTTAAACACTTGTATTGGTAACATTTGTAATATTATATTTATTTTCATCGTCAAATATGTCCATCATTTGCAAAAGTGTCTAATTGTATTGATAAAAATGTTCTTATTAAAAAAATCATATTTCGTGATATTGTCATCATTCTAGTGATCAAGGATTTGGACATCAAAAATGCAGTTGAGACCTATCGTAAATTCCATGTACATTGTCTTTTTTTTTTTTTTTTGTTGCTTTTGTTGTTGATTCTGTTTTTGTTGTTGATACTGTTTTTGTTGTTGATTCTGTTTTTGTTGTTTGATTTGTTTTAGGTAAAGTTTATTCATTAATACCAGGTGGATATTAAACGATTATTACCAAGAGACAATCAAATATTAGAAAAGAAATTTCGGCAGCTACACTTTCACAGGAATTGTTCTTGCTATAAAGGCTGTTGATAATATGACCATTTTTACAAGTACACATTGGACGGGAACAATCAGAAAAAGATATATTTTTGTTATCCTACATACCAATCAAAGATACAAATGTTTCCTGGTATCCATTTCATGAATGTAACAATGAAACATTAATTTTGACCATGTATGCAATAAGAGCATTTATTCTTGATGACTCTTAAAATATTGGAAACGACTGTCTATTAGAATGAGTATCGGAGTTAGACCTGTAACGGGCAATGACTGTATTAATGAAAAAGAAATTCAAACCTTGACCGAGTTAACAGCAGAAATGACCCTGTCTATTTTGGACGTCCACGTACAGAACTCATAAAACAAATTTAGCTAACTATGTTGCGCTTATTACTGTTACTTATTGAACTTATGACTCTTCCTTGTGTACTTAACCAAAAATAAAAAAGCTCGGTCTACATTCGTTTCCACAATTTCAAGTGGTCTTTATGTTATAGTTTAAAAAGCTATTCTAGAGTTTCAATACAGCTACCACTGCTTTTCTGTCTATTTATGCATATATGTAATGTAGATGTTAGAGTTTTTATTGATATTTCTTTTTAGGAATTAAACAAAGCAGAATTACTTACGATCGATCACTGAAAAAATAAAACAAACACTTTGAGTAAAATTAATTGATAATATTTCAGGTAGTAGACATAGGTTAAGGGAGATAACCTTTTAGATCAGTAAGGTGTTTGAAACAGTCAGTTTCATTGATGCTTTTTAAGCATTGATGAGCAAAAGAATCAAAATCATCTATGTTACAGAGAAGCTTAGAATATATTTATAAAATGTTTAAAGCAATCGCACATTTTATTTCTAGAGTTATGTCCCTTAACCTAGCTACCTCCTCAAATAATAATATTTTATACTACAATATAATGACAAAATGGTTATTATGAATTTCTGTGTCAATTAATTTGTTAAATTCACAGTAACTTCGGTATTTAGTTATTTAGTTATTTGTTACCACTGGGTCGAAACCACTGCTGGTGGACTGTTAGTCCCCGAGGGTATTCACCAGCCCAGTAGTCAGTACTTCGGTGCTGACACGAAAGCCAATCTATTTGCAACCTTACAATATCTAAATTTTTGTAAATTTTGTTAAAAACTAAGGAGTATCTCCCTCATGCAAAGCTCTGTCCTTAACTGATTCTGGCTATACATTTAGATCATATTGGTTATTTGTTCTATATCAGTTTCTAAATATCTTTCAGTTTATGGTCTTCCAAACGATTTTATCTGCACTGAAGAGACATAAGTTGTCGAAATGCGCATATGCAGAAAGTAAATTCACAGTAACTTCGGTATTTAGTTATTAAAAACGCATTGTTATCAATTTTTCTTTTCAAGAGCCGAATTCAAGGCAAACCGTTGATATATGTGATATTGCATGTTTTCTGTTTTAATAAAATTTTGGTTCAAAGAAATAGTTCACAGAAGGTCTTTTTACATGCATTTCTTATATTATAATTGAACATGGCAAGTACATTCACAGAAGGTCTTTTTACATGCATTTCTTATATTATAATTGAACATGGCAAGTACATTCACAGAAGGTCTTTTTACATGCATTTCTTATATCATAATTGAACATGGCAAGTACATCCGGAGCACCTGATGTCACTCTTGTTTTTTGAGAGTTCACACTGTTAGTGCTTTAGTTTTTTGTATTGTATACGTAATTTTTGTGTGTTTTGTGGTCATGTGGTGTCTTTGGTCTTCCGTCTTTTGGTGTTCTTGCTTTTGCCTTGTCTCTGGACTTTGATTTGTGTAATTTTGTGCTTTGTTCCTTCGGTATTATACTGCCGTTGTTTTGTAAAGGTATTAAATGCAATGGTCAAACCTAATCACGAAAAAAAGAAAAAAAAATCTTCTGGTAAATATGTATTTATTGTTAAATATTCTGAAAAATACACTTTATAAGTATACCCAAAATGTATATATTTTACCAACGAAATATAAAGGGATTAGGCAAAACGTGAATATATACTTTACTGTAGAGCCGTTTAGTTTTAATATATGTTTGTATTTATATTTGTTTATATTAAAAATTATTCTATATTAACTTCATGTTTTGTTTTTTTTTTTCACAAACTAAATTCAAAGTAACTTCTTTGTTTGTTATTTTTTAATTCCAAAGTGCATTTATCTTATCGAAATTTTAAGTTTCACAGAGTTTTCCATATCAGAATGAAATACCGAAGAAAAAATTTCGTTTTAAAGAAACAATGAATGAAATAATTTCAACTTGTTTCTATTCTTGTGCAACCGTTTCAATGGTTTGTATTATGTACAAATTTTACGTTTTATAATCGATCCTTCACCCACAAATTTTAAAAATCGTTCAAAGTATACAATTATCTTTATGTAATGTTGAATATGAAAAGAGAGAAGAATCAATTTACCTGATTCACAATTCTTGCCTTTATATCCAGTCAAACATCCACAGCTATATCCAGTCAAACTGTTGTGACAAGTACTACCATGCGCACACTGATTCGGACTACAGTCTGTTATAACAGAAATACTTAACCTTGATAGTCTTATTTTTATAAAATTTCATTTGAAGCACCTTTTTGTCACAGAAATATTTGCTTAAAACAAAAAAAAAAGGTTGGTATTCCTGCTGTCCATTTTTTTTTTCCAAAAATGTCTTGACTTCAACGAATATTCATATGTAAATGAGAACGATTGGAAGTATTGTTAATAAAACATTGCAAACATAATATATTTACATTCCAACATTGATTCAATCAAACACCAGCATTGTTACAAGAAAAGTGCCTTTTGAAAGTATTTGATTAAATCAAACAGCAAGTATACTACAGGAAAAGTATCTTTTTAAAAGTATTTGATTCAATCAAATACCATGTTTGCTCAGTAAAGTATCGTTTAAAAAGGTATGATATATTTATGCAGCAATATTCTTTTTTACTTTATCAGATATAAATCTTTAAGATTTGAGGATGCATATCCCTTTATCTGTTGACTCTAGTGAACATAATGCTTTTAGATTGCCAACAAATAAAAAAATAAAATTTGATACCGTGTTAAATAAATTGATAAATAGTCAGAATCTGAACTCTTATTAAAATCATACCTCAGTATGTATTTTTTATAAATTGATTTTTTGATAAATTTACCATATTTTCCAACTTGTCTTAAATGATCATTTATTATGTTACTGGTTATGAACTATTGACTGGTCATTAAATAGGACGATGGAATATTGGCCGATGACGTCACAATGATACATATGATTTTTGATTTCGCCAATATTAAACATTCAATTATTTATTGCCTATTCGAACAATAGCTTCGTGTCAGGAAAAAGTTGTGTCTCAGGAAACCATAAACTTACTATTGTCCTCGTTGCCAGTAAAAAGATGCATACTATTTGTAGAAGAGAAAAAAAAAGTTTTTATTAATATAATTTGATTTCTGGTCTCCCAAATGTTTTGATATCTAATTTAACGAAGGGGAAAAAAGTGTCGAAATCGCAATCTTTAAAACTAAAATCCTCTGAAATTTTTGTATCTAACTAGCTTGTAATTATAATTCCTACTAAAATATAAAATATTGTTAGAAATTTTTCTTCAATGGTTTTCTTCATTGAAACATTTTTGAAGTGCATTAAGTTAAATTATACTTACGATCAATTACTAAAAAACAACAAAAATATTAGTTTTTATAAAGTTTTCAAATGAACCTTTTTAACTGAACACAGCGTTTTGCATTTTTAACAGTAATCATATCAATGAATAGGAATGTGACATCCATAGAAATCCATATTAATCAACACGCATACTCATAAAAGCGTCAAATATCATAAGCATAAATTCAGCATTCTTTTTTTGTATCAATATAAGTAATGAAAAAACCATTGGCCTTTATTATTGATTGAGAAACCAAATAGACGTAAGAAGATGAAACTACAATTACACTACTAAACCAATGCCTGTGTAATAAATTCCCGACTACATCCAATTCACTACAGTGAAATATGGCCTCAAGATTTATTGTTATAAAGCATATTTAACAAAAATAACCAGATGTGGATTTTCAAACAGTGTCATGATTTGTTAGAATATCTTTCTTTAACTTAACTTCTGCCATTATCTTTGGAGAAGTGTTTCTTTGTAAAATATAACTCTGATTCCATAATAAGCTGTCATTTAAATTGACAGCATATATCGCTTATCATGAGGACAATTTTTCCAGCAGACAAACAGAATGCTGTTATAGACTTATTGCAAGTCACATTAAACCAATTAATTATCCATGATCACCGACACAAAATCGAAATGATTATTGTTGGACATTAAATAATTGATAAGTCTGGATGGCTGAAAGCGAAATTTTTCAAAACGTATAATCATTTCATCTTACAAATTGTGATCTTTCCGCCCTTTAACAGTAATATTTCATGTCCATTATGCCTCTTCAAGATCTCATTCATTAATTTTAACAAATTAAACACTATATAGTTTGCTTGTAACACCTGTACTCATATGTCTTGATATAAAAGGGCTTGAATTTGCTATGGACACATTTTACACTACGACTAATTCACACATAATAGGAGAGCTTAACATAAACTCACTTCTAACATAGTTTATGTAAACATATCGTGGTTATTTTCCTAGTTTTTTTTTTCTGGTTACTAATTATAAGACTCCAATATTAATATACTATGCTTCCATGCATTATTTCTACAGTATAAGTTGTCCAAATGATAATGAACAGAGTTTAGATAAACAGAAATTTGGCATTTGTTATTTAACGGTACTTTATTATTTATAGCAACATACAAAAAATGACTTATTTTGAAAACCAAATCCAAAGAAATATTAATAGTTATATATATGCAAGACGATTTTGAAAATCTGAAAAATTATGTATTTGTATGTTTTAATTTTATTGAATTTAAATAAGAGATTATTTCTGTAGCTTTTCCAGCTTATGTACAATAATGCAATATCTGTACCTTTATTACAAGTTGATCCAGTATACCCAGTACTACATGCGCATGCATAACCAGTCAGGCTGTTAGTACACTTCCCATGCCCATGGCAAGGATCTTGTGAACAATCTTGATTTAATATAAATAAAGATATCTTATGACCAAATAAAAGAAACATATTTGACCATCGACAAGTTGGAAGTTCAATATGAAACTTTCATGAAAACATTAAAAGTTAAAAAGTATTTTCTCAGTGCACGTTTAGACCGCATGCAATAATCTATTTCTTATTTTTTTTTTTTGGTCTGAATATATGAACTATGACATATGCGAGGTCATCTGCTGTTTCTGCCAACAAAGGTTCATTTACGAAATTGAGCGCTTACTCATAAAGTTATTTAATCAATTGAGATTTATTTTAATACAATTTGAATCCTAATCAGAAGAAAGTTCCTTTTGACATCCTTAAGCTTTAAACACGGGTCTTTAGAATTATTATTCTATGAACATCCATTTATATCACAATTGACGTCACAATTTCAGACAAAACGTTTTATCAAATCAAAATGTTTGGAGAATTTATTTGAGTAATCAATTAAGGTAGTAGACCTGGGGTAGGAGGAGATAACTTCTTTTTATACAAAAAATTACTTGTTGTGATTGGTATGAATAAAACACAAGATTTATAATATTTTTCATAAATAGAAAAAAAAATATCCATCTTATCATATAAAAATAAAATCTTTTTATAAAACACTTCATAATGCCTGCATTAAAATTCCCATGTTTTGAATAGTATCTTAAATAAATAAAGGTCAGATATTTGGCAAGGGAAGTAATTCTTTCAACTTGATGTTTAGTATCAAGGAAAATTATTACTTTTAATGCATTTTCCAAACATTGTGAAAAAAATGTTTCTTTTTTTTATAAAACTTTGACATAAGTCATATTTGTGGAGGATCTTGTTTTTCTCGGTTTTTGATGAAAATTGAATTATAAGATTTTCGTTTAGAAGAAATTGAATGAATCTCTTTTTTCAGCAATGTTTTGACAATGTTATTTCTTTTGTACTGCAAATCAACACTTAATGCATGCTTATTGTATTTTCGTCTACAAGTTTCTAAGAAGCAGTATAGCAATGTAGGGCTAATTTATGAAATTTCTTCCTAATAAACAGTACTGTAGTATACGCCCTATGGTGATTTCTGAAAAGAATTTAAAACCCCTAAGAAGGGGATTTTTGTGTGAACTGTAGATCAAAAATCTTACTGTGAAACTTTTAAATTTTTTTAAGTACATTAGCACATAATTGTTTCATACTGCAAATTTAAAGAAAATTGAATACATGGAAATGTTTGGGTCTCCCCGGGTCTACTACCTTCATATGTTTTAAATGCTGAAAAATCAAACTTTCTTTTTTTTCATTTTTCTTCAATTGGTTGTCTTTTGGCCTTTAATATCCTTCTCTTTCTAACACATTTTTACGACAAGCATTTCCGAAAAGTATACCACATTGGCTTTTTTAAAATAGTATATATATCAAATAGAGCAATTGGGTGATTTGGTAATTTATATCTAAAAGTTCTGTTATATAAAGCTCTACTATAAGGATATGTAAGATAGATAAAAAATAAAAATTTGCTGAAATACCTTTCTTTTCAACCTCGTTTGCATTTAATCATTTTAATTGTATTTGACTTAAAGATAGACCAAACTGTAGATAAACTAACCAGTTATGTCTCAACAATATGTACATGTATCATCATTCTCCTCTGAATAAGCAAAGTTATTTACATTAATCAGTATTTATCAAGGCATGTCACAACACAAAAGAAGCTTTCAAGAACGCTGTCGCAGGCTCACTCCTGATATTGTTTATATCCAGGATTTCTTGAAACCTATTTCGATTGATTAAGCATTGAAGCTTTAGTGAAATGGTAAAAAGAAATGTATAGGTTAGTGTGCTTTTAACGGAGATGCAACACATTAAAACAATTTGGCGAGAAATGGATTTCTCTGGATTTTCCCTTAGTTTAACATCAGGACTATTTTTCTGTAAAAAAATCTATGAAGTTATATCAAGGATTATATGAAACTTGTCAGATGTCCTAATTTGACATATACAAGACATTCATGAAATTAAAAGTGTGGTCCGTGTGCATGATTCTTTAAGTCATTGAACTTGAGAAAACCAGAGGTGTTCTGAAATCAGAAAAAAAATCAAAAATGTTATGAGTGAGCCACCTTAATGCTGCTTGTATTGAAGGTTTATATGTACCAAATTTATAGTTGAATACTACAAGGCAAACAGCATCTATAAAATTGGTTTTTGTCCTCTTTTATTTCCTGTTATTTAATTTTCAAATATACAATTATTTTCAAATTTTATATTTAGAATTTTTACTTCCGTTAATTTCTCATGTATGCTTTTCTAAAAAAGATTTGAAGGCTTAGTTTTTCTTATTTTTGGTTCTATGCCCTTGCTATACCAGCGTAATAATCTATTCCATACAGGTATTGTGTTGTGATTCCTTCATTTTTTTTCTCTTGAAAAGTGTTAGTTACAATTTATGAACTGAATTTTCATATCTTATTTTTCCGTTGAATTGTACAAAGCAGAGGTACTTACGATCTATCACTGAAATATACAAAGCATAAATGTCCAATGCTATATATATAAATGCAGATGGTATTCATATAACATAATGGGAGTAATAATTGTAAAAAATATATGCTAAAATGTTTGTGGGAAATATAAGGATATGGAGTAAATACTTAAGTAAGGTACTTATTTTCATTTGATCTGAACTGAAGAGACAATAGTTATCAAAAGTGTCATATGCAGAAATTGAATTCACAGTACCTTAGTTACTTTGTTATTTATTCTTTATTTCTAAGAGTTTATATTACTATAAATCGTTGATTTACATGACACTGTACGTTTTTACAAGGTGACATTTTAGACAAAATAATGTTTAGGTCAACATAAATTGTTGATGGGAATTTTCTTTTATACGTCTACCTCATATGGAGTATTGATCCTTTTAAATAAGTAGAAAGGGTTACAATAAGCGTTTTTTTTTAACTTAAGAGAATCTCCTTCTTGCATAGCTCTGTCCTTAGCCAATTTTGGCTCTTCTATTTAGGACCTTTTGTTAATTTGTTCTTTTACACATACTGTGAAAGTACTTTATTCGTGAACATCACTTTTCGAGGTTTTCATCAAAATCAATATTTCTTTGGTACTGAAATTCGTGGTTTCGTATTTTCTTAACTCTAAAGAAAATAATGAATTTCGTTGGGAACTTAATATCTTGGTTTTGACGAACCACGAGATCCATGAAAATTGAAACCCCACGAACAATAGTACTTTAACACTATTTTGATTTATGGATTTCTAAGTGTTTTGACTTGATCTGCACCGAACAGACAAAAGTTGTCGAAATGGCCGTATGCGGAGACTTAATTCATAATTATTTCGTCATTTTGATATTTGGTAACACATTTTCTTCTAATTTTGGCTTTTTATTATTTGAATTATTATCATTTTTATTATCCAACGTTATTCTGGCTACCTGTTAATAGTGCCCAAATCTCAATATATCATAGGCAAAGTGGTCTTACAAATAACCCAATGAGTGTCAAGAATGCATGTTGCGATTGTTTTCTCTTAGTTTTTAGGGCAAAAAATGTCAGCAATTGTAAAATAATGTGGCAATTGCTTTTAAACGTTTTTAAACTAGTCATTCATCACTTATTAAGAAGTACCTGGAATTTTGTATTTTATTTCTAATTGAAAAGAAAACGAATTTACATACCATTCTCACAATTTGTTCCTGTGTATCCAGTCATGCATAAACAGCTATATCCCGTTAAGCTGTTACGGCAAGTACTTCCATGAACACAGTGATTAGGATTACAATCTGGTATAACAGAAATATTTTAAATTTACTTTAGACAAATGATCTTTTAAGTTTTATTTGAAGCGTACCGGTGTCCCAAATTAAAAAGGACAGTTTCAGCTAGATTCACTTCTTCCCGAATTTAACTGATTTTTGACTTTACCCGACAGTGTGGTAGGTACTTTTATCAGAGCAGGACATCCTCATCCTTTGGGAGCACCTGATGTTTTTCTCAGTTTTTCTCAGACTGTTCACTGTAGAGCCTTAGTTTCGAATGTTTAGTTTGTTTTATTTCCGCTTTTGTGACCATCATAAGTCATTGATTATCTGTGTTCTCGCTTTTAACCCATCTGCGGACGTTTATTTTTGTAATAACCGCATACTTTGTTCGTTTGGCATTTTTTTGCTGTTCTTTTACATGACTACTAGCAAAAGTTGTTACAGCTGTTATCCTTTCTGTCCTTATAAAAATGTGTTTTGTTAGATATGCTATAAAACCTTATTGCTGTGAAATCTTGTAATTAAAAGTGATGAACCTATTAATATTTTCTTTATTCTTTAATCACCGGTACAATAAAATCTCGAAATTGGGAAATTTATATTCCACGATTTTTTTTATCAGAAACAGCAAAATAAATATGGTAGGGATTGAAACCTTCATAAATGTAGTCAAGACAATTTCCTGTTAATGTATTAACCGAATAAAAATGTTTTAATCAACATATTTGGATTTATGTATCCAAACATACAAAAACATTTGCACAAATGAGACAAAAGTTGTCGGAAAATTTGCAATCTTCAAATTTGAAGTGCGCTGCAATCTTATTATTATATTTTTTAATTAACATACTTGCCTAAACTTTAATAGCAACATGATGGGCAGTCACCTAACACATCAATTTTTCACCGAAACATGTTTAAAACAATTTATACTTACGATTAATTACTAAAAAAAATATCAAACGCAATGGATTAATTTTCAGCATTTATATTTTATAATTGTTGCTACTTTTTTTAATTATATTTTTGGTAATTAATTATGAATTATCTTTGTTATTAAGACACATACGTTTTACTGACAGATCAATTGTATAACTTAAGAAGTGTTGCATCATATAATCGAATACAGTACAGATGGGTGTAGACGCAACATTCTTGATATGAAATGATATGATAAAGTAAAATATAAAAAAGAATGATTTTGGTCATTTGTAAAGATCAAGTATAGACAGCATAATGAAAACATGACTTTACAAACATATCGCGACATGTAAAACTTCTTCGAAAGAAAATAATAAAAATTTAGTTTCAACCGCATAATGAAAAGCTGAGTTTTCAACATGCAAAGATTCATAATAAACTATATCGCGACAGATAAAACTTCTTTGATAGGATATGATAGAGTAACATATATAAGAAATTGAATTATTTTGATCATTTGTAAAGAATAAGTGTCAATCGCATAATGAAAACCTCATTTTTCAAACATATTTATGTTAAGATTTGTACAAAGCTATATCGCGAAATACAAAAACTTCTTCTTAAGGATATGATAATGTAAGATATTTAAAAAATAAATTATTTTGGTCATTTGTAAAGAAAAAAGTTCAACCGCATAATGAAAAGCTGACTTTTCAAACATATTTATGCAAAGATTCATAAAAAGCTATATCGCGACATATAAAACTTCTTCAAAAGGATATGATAAAGTACAATATATATAAAAAATTAAATTAATTTGATCATTTGTAAAGAATAAATTTGAACCGCAGACTGAAACCTGACTTTTCAAAAATATTTATGTTATGCTTTATAAAAGGAGATTATAATGTCAAATTTGAAAAATTAAATTATTTTGATCATTTGTAGAGATTTGGTAATAATGAAAACTTAATATTTGAACTTTATTTATGCAAGTATTTATAAAAAGCTATGTCACAACATATAAAACTTCTTCGAAAGAATATGATAAAGTAATTTTTTGTAAATATGAATTATTTTGATCATTTGTAAAGAAGAAGTTTCAGCCGCAGACTGAAAACCTGACTTTTCAAAGACAGTAATGCAAAGATTCATAAAAAGCTACATATTGTATATTGTATATCGCGACATATGAAACTTCTTCGAAAGAATATGTTGAAGTAAAAAAATGAATTATGTGCTAATTTGTAAAGATTTAGTATAAACTGCACCTGACTTCAAAAAATTATATGGCAGCATGCAAAACGTCCGGTAGGTCCATTCTTGCAACGACCCCGTTTCCCTTTAGCTTAAAAAGGAGAATCCCGCTATCCGAGTATACTCCATCGATACCTTGTTTTCAAGTAGGTTTTTTTTAGGTATCCTACCAGACGTTTTGCATGCCGCCACATAATTATAATTCTACACGTATGTTTTCAATTTTTAAGCCGGAAAGTATTATCTGATCGAGGGTAAATTTAATTTAATGTATTGGCATTTGATTCGCATTAACTTATCCAAATAGAATACGCTACGTGGAAATATATTTTATTTCCTCAGCTACCATTCCAAGAAAGTGAACTTCGCGACAGCTAAGAGAACACGAAGTGCACTTCAAAAGCGAACTTCAACTTTATTTTAAGTGCACTGTTTGGAATGTTGCGTCTGCACCCATTTGTAGTATTTGCTGTCATTTGAACGGTCTACGCACTAATCAATCGGAAATACTATCAAAATTACAGACATACAAATAATAAAGGCAATAAATTAACTAAAAAATCACAAAACAAATATCTTTATAAAACGGAACATACGATATAAAAGAAGACTCAGACAACAGGGAGTTTTTACATTTAATGTCGCAAATCCTTGAATCTTTTTACGTACATATTACAAAGTTCATACATTGAACAAATGGGTGAAATGCAAAAGTAATAGGACAAAACATTTCCTCCTCATTATGCATGTATGATTTAATCATTATGGACTAATTTAGCAGTGATAATCATATTTTTACTGGGACTTAAAACAAATTCAAATTTCTGGGGTGCAGTCTTATAACATATCAACTTCTGTGTAATTGCTAGTTAATGCAGGAATGTTGAAAATTTTGTTAAATTGACTCAGGATATTGCCATTTAATAAAACATTACTATGCATTGTATTTCCCCTTTACAACTTGTTCATATAGATTGATTTTTGGTTTTTCGCTTTTAACGTGATATATTCTGCATGTAAAAGCGTGACTCTTACCCGGTTGACGCCTTTGATTCAGGCTTCTCACTCATGTAGTTAATGTCAACGTGACCGGGTACGTTCTCGGGTTATAACGAACAATTAAAGGATATGAAGTAAATTCACATGAGACAAAATCTCTCCATCTTTGCTAGCCAAGGGTTACGATTCGCTCCTCTCATCTTCACCCTTGGCAGATCAAGCTGGATTTCTGTAGTCTCAAATCAACGTTTTTGATTGGTTGCAGTCAACCTTTGCTGCAGCCAATCAATTAACTAACATTCAGATTTTAAATTTATATCGTAACAATAAAACCTAAATGCAATAAATAACCTTTAATTATTACAAAAATCATACTGAAACTCTTACTTAAAAGAGAGATAATTTGAAACTGATGTTTTACAAATTGTGGCTCAATCTGCCAAGGGTGAAGAGGAGGGGAGCGGATCGCAACCCTTGGCTAGCGAATATGAAGTCTCTCAAAATGCATTCATGATTAAACCAAACAATGGAAGAATGTTTTTATTATTGTTCTTTGTCTTGATTAACGGTATCTTATCGGCACCTTATGCTGCATTATAGAGACGTCAGTAACATATTTTTAACAGACAGTATCACACAGAGCAATTTTTCCATAGATATTTATCTGCAAGACGTATTTGAAATACTCTTGCAATGAAACTGATCTTTACACCTTTATATTTTATTTGAATCGCATTTTTGAAGTAATCCAATTTGAAAAATTAAGACAGAAAATGTAAATAAAATATTTGAATTGTACCTGTATTACAAGTTGAACCGGTATAACCAGTATTGCATGTACATGTATAACCAGTCAATTTATTGCTACATTTTCCATGACGATTACAAGGATCTGGTGAACAATCTGAAATCAATCAAAAACTGAATGTTAGAACAAAATATCATCCTAAGAAAATATTGATTTATTATTTACAAGATAAAACATAATTACTGGAATTTTCAAATATGGTTTTGTGTTTTTGGTTGTTCTGTAAAAGTCAACTGAGCAATTGTGAACAATTTCTAATTTCTAGATCTATGTAATAGTATTCTAATTTAATATTTTTTTGTCTTTTAAAAGCTAGTTTACGATTGTTCTATTGAAAACTTGTTGGTAAAAGGATATATATTGCCATTATTTTATTGATGTGTCTAGGATCCAGTTCTGTCACACCGTCCTGGTATTCATTTCTACCCTTACCTGTATTTAAGTGGTGTCCTTGTTTCTTAGTGTTTCCGTTGTTGCCTTTGTCCATGGATTTTTCGTTCTTTTGACTGACGGTTCGGTTCTCACTTACTATACCTTAAGCAGACAAGAGATCCTATCTTGAAATCCAGCATATTTTTCCACGGATATATGTATTGCACACTGTAGAGTTTGTATAGCTAATATTTTTACTGAATTAAACAAAATAGCGATACTTACGATTAATCACTGAAATATAAAAAAAAAATGTTTCAATTTACAGCATACTAATAAATATTGATACAATTACATAATCACAGTTATGAAAGATTATGATGATTATGTTATGCAATATCTTGAACGAGCATTTATTTAAAGTTGATTTTGGTGATACTTCATGTTAGAATGAGCCTGAATAGATTTTGCTTTGATCTACCAGATCTACTAATGGATAAATGGTCTTTCTAACTCTCCCTTGAGGAAAAAATTTAAAGTTTCGATCCGAACTCTGAATCAAGATTCTTTTCTAACTCAGTACTGGCATGTTCATTTCTTTTAACTTTCTACGACCTTTCAATAGAAATTGCTGCTGAGTTGTTACCGGAGACTACCGCACTCGAAGGGGAGGTTTTGCATGCCATAAGATCGGTTCAACCCACTATTTTGAAATGCCTATACCAAATCAGGAATGTTTCGGTGAAAACTTTTTCCGGTGGTTTCCACCTGATTTATATTTTTGTCTTATGAACTTCGGCTCTTGACAACTCTGTTCGCTAATTTTGCTATTATCCCAATTAAAACATTGAATATTCAAAACAGCACTGGAATGTATCAACTGTGAGAGAATTTCGTGTGTCCTTTTGAAATTATGATATAAACAGCTTTCAAAAAGGAGAACAACGCTCACCAAACAACATTACAAGGATATAGAAACGTTCAAATTTCCACCTAAAGATAAGACCCTACCTACTATGTATTGGATTCCTAAACTCCACAAAATTCCCTATAAACATCGTTTTATTTCGAGTGATTGTTCAACCACAAATTTGTCCATCCATTAGAACAGTGCAATTCTATTGAAGTTGACGGCGACGTTCCCCTAGCTCCATCGCACGGGGTGTATATATCTCAGGTTGTACGATTCGCTCTCATTGTTCTACCCTTGACGATTTTAATGAGCGTAACTTTACTCTCACATCAAAACTTTTACAACAAGGTTTAAGATTTCATATATTATTAAATACCTTTAAGAAGTTTTACAGAATATATCAACATTTGATATCTAGATATGACGTGACTCGAAAACAGCTGATTACAAAGGGCATTTCTCATCCTCGATTTTATGGAAATGTAAAAAAATGTCATAAACTGATAAATAATCCAGGAAAACTAAGACGTAACTTACAATCTTCACGTAATAGTGGATATCGACGAGATATTCGGAACAAATCCGTTAAATTGGCTTTAGATTCCCGTGACCTGAAGCCTTTACATATACTGACCTCTCACTGATACTGCCGATGTCTACTGAAATACATGACGACCCTTTACCAAACCTTTCGGGGAGTTTTGAGTTTGATTTTTCTTCCGTAGTGCGACAGTGTTTTACCTGCAGACTAGGTTCCTTGAGCTAGTACATTGACCCATCTTCTAAATTACGTTTTGTCATATCTTTTTCTTTCCCAAGATAGTGGTCATTGAGTTAGTAGTCTACGTTTTTCGGGGTTGTTCGTATATTTATTATACTATAGGGAAACAGGATAGAGAAAGGGGAGATTTGGGTACCCATAAACCGGTTTAACCATACCACTGGCTTTTGCTAGTGTCGGTACCAAGTCCGGCTATACCGAGTTCCTATCGTTATTTATGTTTGTCTCTTGTTTTCATTATATTTTTCTACTGCTTTTCGCTTGTAGATTGTGATTGTAGTTCCCGGCCACTGTAGGTGTTTACTGTTATCCTGTTTTTTGTAACAATGTTGTTAGCGATTGTGTTTCTGTGTTCCCTGATGGTGTACTACGTATTGTTTTATTTTATGTCCAGGTACGCTAAAATATTGAGAATAATTCTATATTTGCTACTTGACATTTATTTATCATGAAAGATTTTTTGCTGTTTCCATTCAAATCAATGCAATTGACTTTTTTCACACGTTTAAATAAAACTTTTTCTGAAGAATTTAAAATTCGTTTAATGAAAGAAATGTTTGCACTGCTAAAGCATATATAAGTCATTTAAGGGTGTCCTATTATTGCCATTCAAATGTGAATGAGATTGATTGATTTATATGGGGTTTAACGTCTTTTTCAACAGTATTTTAGCTATCTCATGACGGTCAGTTTAAGTGGTGGAGGAAGCCGGAGTGCCCGGAGAGAACCACCGACCTTTGGCAGGTAACTGACATACCTTATCACTTACGATTGTAAGTCGAGTGCACCTTTTTTTTGTTCTGTACTCTCGTCACGTTGGTGATAGCCTACAGTGGTTGTATAGGTAATAGAACTACCTTAACCAATCGGTCACACAGGCCCATTAAATATGAATGTGAAATGAGCAATTGATTTCATTACCAGTTTCACAGTTTTTCCCTGTGTATCCAGTTATGCATTCACATCTATATCCAGTCAAACTGTTTTGACAAGTGCTACCATGTACACAGTGATTCGGACTACAATCTGTAACAGCATATACAATCATTATTACTTTTAATCTTTTTTTGTAAATCAATCTAGCATTCTGTTTCACAGCTATAATTAAAAGATAGGTTCAAATAATATTAAAAAATTATGTAAGTTTATTCTGTTGCTCATTTTCCGTATATTTAAAAATTCGCAAACTGCACATAGATTTAAATATATCTACCATGATGTAACGTAAAAATACAGTGTCAGACATTGTCCTTGTTGTAAAACAAAGCAACCTCATGTTGCAAAGTTAACTACTTTGAATTCGTCCTTTCTCTCAAATAAAAAATCAAAATACATTTGTACCTACAATAGCGCAAAAAATTAACAAACACATTTTATCTGAATAAACAAAAATACTTTTTTTACAGAACACATCTGGTTGCAGTGGGAACTTCAGCCATTTATATTTTCGAGCATCTTATATGTATATACATAATTTTCTCTTTCATTGCAGAGATATAGGATTTAAGGAGTTTAATAGGACAAAAACAAATAAATTGCAAACAAAAGGTAAAACGAAAGATTAAATGCAAACCGAAGGGCAAACAATATTTCTAGACGGAAGATAAGTTGTAGAAATTTCAATATGCAAAGCCTTAATTAAAGTAGCTTAGGAATTTGTTTTCTTATAGCTACCTAAAATGACAAACCGACAACTTATAATTTCTTTCAAAACCTAGATTACTTTACAAAATCCTTGTTAAATAGAAAACATTTCATAAAACAAAAAATTAACCAAATTAATACTTACGATTTATTCCTGAAGAAATGGAAAAAGATAAGGTCATTCATTTAGATTTTCCTTTTTTTAAAACATGAAGAATCAGGCAAAAACCATATTTTATTATTTTTAAATGCTATTGGTTTTATCCGTTGCTATTTCGTTCAAATTTGATGTCGTCTGAAATTTCGATGTGATACAACACTCGGTATTGGAAAAATCAGATATCTTGTGACAAAATTATCGACTTCAAAACGAACATTTGAAACAATTCAAACTTTCTTTAATATGTGAATTGTTGTATATAAATAACTTCACACCAAATACTACTCGTTTTCATTTGAATTTTTTATATTCAAAATAGTAATGCTTCAATTTGTATGCAGTTATCCTGTTTGTAAGGCTTGAACTTTCATTGTCTTCTGTAAATGTAACATAACCAGAGGCATTATTAGAGTAATACACACCACCATAGTACGAATGCATAAAAAAACCTGCATACCGGCTGCTTTTACAATGTACATCACAGGTCCACTTCGATCATTTAATGTCACATTAGAATCGAAATGATTTATGCCGCCTTTGCTTTGTAGTCGATTAATATATGGATAAAAATGAACAAAAAATCTGGAGTAAGCGCCTATAAGATAAAGTCTCTGCAAACACTGGTTGAAAGAAAACAATGGAAGAACGCGTTTATTGTTGTTATTCATCTTTAAGTTCCCATGAGGCCTTTAAACATTTAGGTTTGTTTATACCTAATGGTAAGTTCAAAACGATTCCTAGTACCTAATGTCCATTATTTTCCTTTATTTAATGCCTTTCTACGCTATGAAAAAATATTATTAAGTAGTAGTGTTGAATTATATGCTCTTATTATATTATCAAATCAATAATAAATATATAATTATATGTGTACGCAGAATCGATATGAGATTTTGAATCGTAAGTATGTCATTTAATGTCCAGCAGAAATGCATCTCTGAAGTTTATAAAAAAAGTCTCCCATCCAAGAAAAACTCTTTCTAAATATTTAAAACTTACTTGTTTGACATTGTGCTCCAGAGAATCCAGTGCTACATGAACAGCTATATCCTGTTAGATGATTCGTGCACTTACCGTGTACACAAGGATTTGAACTACAATCTAGACATTTTTTTCAGAAAATAAAAAAAATAAGACAAGATTTACAGTGGCACGAATTCAGTTGATATTCTTTTGATTTACAATTGTTATTCAAATGTATTCAGTTGTATATATTTGGTTTGCAATTATTTCTATTCGTGTTTTCTTTTGCTTTTGCTGGAGGACTGTTACTTGGCGAGGGCATTTATCAACCAAGTAGCCAGTGCTTCGGTGCTGTGAGAAATCCGGATTTATTTGGAAAATTGCAATATCTAAATTTAAGGAAATTTTGTTTAAAAATAAGGAGTATCCTGTCCTTATCTGTTATCTTATTTCGGTATATTGATTTCCAAATGTTTTGATTTGGTCTGCACTGATGCGACATAAGTTGTCGAAATGCTTATATGCAGAACCTCTGTATTTTGTAATTATTTACAAAGAGAAATTGTTGATTATTTATCTAATTCGTTATAGATATTGTTTTACTAGATATCATTTCATATCAAATTTAAATAACCTTTCCTGATTGTTGTAGAGGTGTACAGGTGGTATTAACCTATAATATTTATAATATCAGTCAATGTCACGATACAGTGTTACCAAAATAATTTTAAAAAAAAATATGCCTGTGTTCTTCAATAAGATTAACAAAAAAGTTACTTCTGTATAGAGAATCGCTTTACCGAAAAAACGTGCTAAAGCTGATGGACAACGAATAGCAAAAAGGATCGAAATAAAACAGTCAATTTCAGCTGAGGACAAAGCTATTAGTGAGGGAAATACTCCTAAGTTTTAAACAAAATTTTACAAAATTTAAATATTGTAAGTTTCAAAACAATCGGTGTTTGGGGTCAGCGCCGAAGCACTAACGACTTGGCTGGTGAATACCCTCGGGGGCTAACAGTCCACAGGCAGAAGCATCGGCCCAGTGGTTATTAATAACAAAATACGGACGTTACTGTTTATTTGTTTTCTGCATATGCGCATTTCGACAGCTTATGTCTCATCAGTGCAGATCAAACTAAAACATTTGAAAGTCAATTTACCGAAAACCAATGACACATTGATAATACTTCGTTTACGGATAGGGCATTATCTATGCGTCTGTCCATATCGGTATCCCTTGGATAGTCTTTATCTCGTGATAATCTAAGTAACTGTCGTATAATTATGTGACCTTTTAGTAATTTGCTTAATTGCACTACATTTCTCTCCATTTAAGCATTAAAGTTACATATTCGATATCGTACATTATCTTATTAACATCAAAATGAATTAAGTTAAAATATTAACCCTTGCATATACGTCTGATTCTTCATATAAATAGTTCAAATATCTCACAAATAGTCAAGGCCATGTAATATCAAATGTTTCCAACTGATATTAAATGCTTCGGATTTATGTTAGCAAAGTCGGTATCTATTTTTATGTTAAACCTATAATATCAGATTTCAGATTAACAATAAAATGTGTTTTTTAGCCGAGTGTCGTCTCTTAAAATAATCTTCTTCTTTTCTTCTTCAAACTCGAATAATAATAAATTTGGGATGGCACATTAAAAGTGTGTGTTTGATACTAGCAGTTTTGTATTTCATTAGACACTGTTTTCCCGTTTTTTCTTTGTTGGTATATACGGCAAATTTATCAAAGTATGTAGTTTTCTATGTCATATCAAAAATCATCCGATGGTTGAATGCAACTATGGAGCTTGTCTCCTTCCTAGCGGGCTTTCAGAATCTAAAGTTGTAAATACATGTAGGTCTGTTGCAAGAAATATCTAAGTTCACAAATTGGCGAGAAAAAAAACGATACTTACGATCTATCACTGAAATAATGAAAACATTTTGTTAATGCTCATACATTACTACATCATTGTCATATGAACAAAATATATAAGTTTACTGTATTGAACGTCACAGATGTGAGTTATATCTCCATAAATTACGAAATAAACGCATTGTTGAATTTTAATCAAGGAGAAAAAATAATAAAAAAAACTTACAAAGGATAATATGAGAAAATGATGTAATGACATAAATTTTGATATTCTCTCCGTAGCAAAAGGGGGGTAAACAATGTTACACAACATGTCTGTCCGAAAGTAAGACGTGCGTGTATAATACTATTTAATATCTCATAAAGATGCAAAAAACTGGCTTGAAGCTTACAATCATATTAGAGTATACAGTAGTGTACCGTGGGATACACTATCTGATGGATATTCTAGGGGCGAATATTTTTTGCGATATCCAATAAAGCAAAAAACCGAAAGCAATTTAAGTTTGCTTACTGAATCTACAAAATCGACACACTTTATATGCAGCAACTCTACAGACGGCGTTATATGATCCCTTTTTGGTTATGTCGAAGTTATGTTGGAAGTATTGCTGTTTGTGCCCTTACGTCAATGAAAATAGGCGAATTTGTGGTTGAAATTATCAAAAAAAAATCCCCAAATTATTTTGATGTATTCATGATTGATGTTGCCACTTTACCTATACACCTTTAGGCATACCCTAAATGCCAAACCCATAAGACAATCAGCAGTAAGCATACATCTTGAACTCGCTAGAGATACTTATAAAACAATGGCAGTAGAATACCGAAGGAACAAGGTATATGGCTATAACAAAAATCAAATGAAATTGCCGCAAAGCACGGAAATATAAATACAACAGTCAGGAGTTAGGCGCTTATATAATGAACTCCTATAAATCATGTTTTTAAATGGGACTTTTGTTTCAAATCTGTTAAATTTCCTGAAAATTTTTCTGGTTTTGGTTACTTTGCTCGCTGAAATTCTCACAGACCTGTATTTGTTAATTTTGTTTCACTAATTTCTCATAGCTTTAAAATCTTTTTAATTGAATAATTAAGAAAAAACAATATCAGTTCCGAAATAGCAAGGTATGTGGTTATTACAAAAATCAGTCCAAAGACAAGGCAAAAACGAGTAAATAGATAAACAAAGACACGAGACTGCCACTAAAGCACGGAAATAAAATAACGACATCAAGAACAAATGCGCTTATAACATTAACTCACATGAAAACAGAGAATGACATCAGGAACCTGGAAGGGAAAACATGTCCTGCCCCGCTAGCGGCACTTGTCACACTATCAGTGAGTCAATCACGTTTTCGTCAGTGTGAGACTTAAATAGGTAGTCTAGGACGTTAAATACCTCTCGGTCAGTGAAGTCCAAATCGGTAATGTCAAATTCGTGAGGACGTAAAATCGAGATTACAATGTCCGTTTTCATTTGGGACATCGACGCGTTTTATCTTTCAGTGATGTCATGGTGACTCCATTTAAAGAAATGTTGTAAAGAGATGATCCCTAATTATTTTAATAACTTTCCTTTTATTTATAGGGACCAAGATTTTGGAGAATATCTACGTAGCAGAGTATTTTATACATTTCATACTGCAATAATGATTAATTGCTTAATTTGGCTTTCCATTTATCTTTATTGGGAATTTGTCCTCTGTCAGATATTATTAATTCAAAATTTGAGACAGCATTTTAAAAGCTTGTGTTTGATAGTGATGATTCTGATATTAAATTAGACATTTTTTTCCTTTTTGTTGAAACAAAAGGCAACCCAGCTAGCACGATATGTTTTTAAAACATTTTTAAAACGTTTTCAAAAATGGTGTGAAAACATTTTTAAAAATGGTTTAAAAAATCATTTTTTGTATGGTTACAGAAATGTTTCTAGATTGTTTTGTAGAAAACATTTTACTGAAATGTTATAAAAATGTTAGACCTAAATATTTCCTTCAGAATATTTTTGGAATGTTTTTAAAATGTTTAACGGACGGTTTTTGAAACGTTATAATAGCATTAAGATAGATTGTTAAAAAAAAAAATCAATAATAGTTTGATTTTTTTTTTTAAAAACCTTCAAAAGTATGGTCATGGAAACATTTTCATAATGTTTTACAAAAATGTTTTTCTGAAATATTTCACATATACGAGGGTTGTCCCAAAAGTTTTAGGACAAGCACTAATAAAAACAAAAACAACGTCTCATGTCTATCCATTTCTGGTATTTGCGATCTACACCAAAAACCTACACACGATATCTATGTTATTACGTGATTTTTCATTTGATATGGAAATAATGACTTTATATTTGAAACAGGGATAGGGACCCGGAGCTTGACGAAAATACCTTTTAACGCGCAAAATGCCCTTTTTAAATTTTTTGTTTTCGCCAAAACATCTTGTAAAAAATTTCCGATAATTATACTACCATGTAGACAAAAGTAATGACTTCACACCTGCCAAATTTCAAAAAATTAAGTCCTGATATGGTAGACACGTTGGGTTTTGAAGTTCGTAAGACCGGAACGCACTTATTAAAGATTGAACGTTTGTGGCAAAGGTGGAGCAAAGAGCTGCTGTACATGTTTGTGTGAACGTCAGAAAAAACACCTTTATAAAGAAACGACCTTATTTGGCTGCTAATTTGAACAATGCAATCCTACATCAGGACAATGCCCCTTTGCATACATTCCGAAAAATTCAAGTAGACATCGATTTGCTTGGATTTCAGTGTCTCAAATACCCTCCTTATAGACCAGACCATGCAACAATGGATTTTGCCATATATCCATATATCAAATCATTTATCCGTGGGCAGTTTGACGATTAATATTGTCACCATACCCGATCTTAGGTTTGCAGTGATGAATATAATTTTTCACATGAAAAGTGAACAATGTGAGAAAATATTGGATGACCTGTTAAAAAGATGCCAAANTTTAAAAATCATTTTTTGTATGGTTACAGAAATGTTTCTAGATTGTTTTGTAGAAAACATTTTACTGAAATGTTATAAAAATGTTAGACCTAAATATTTCCTTCAGAATATTTTTGGAATGTTTTTAAAATGTTTAACGGACGGTTTTTGAAACGTTATAATAGCATTAAGATAAATTGTTAAAAAAACAACATTTCAATAATAGTGTGAATTTTTTTTTAAAAAACCTTCAAAAGTATGGTCATGGAAACATTTCAAAATTTTTTACAAAAATGTTTTTCTGAAATATTTCACATATATATAAGCATAATATTTCTTCCAAATGTTTAAAAGGTGTTATAATTTTTTTTTTCAACAGTACTTGAAAAATCTTTGTTCATATCGAAACAAAGCACTACCGTTTACCATAAACAACGCATTTGTCATAATTATTTTGTTTGGTGTACATTTTTTACATATTTTTTTTCATTCTCATGCAGCCTTATGTTGAAAGTAATTTATCAAATGTATCATGGCTTGATACTATAAAACATATATCTAGACGCACAATTTGAGCTTTGTTCCAGTATTAAACGGTATATTAAATCCTGTATTTACAGTGTACATTGTATATTTAGAATATTTTCAAATGGTCATTTTTGTATCGATTGTGTATCTGCAAATGAAACATCTAGCCTTCGGTTGTAGTATTAGCTTCAAATCAAATTAAAATATAACATAGAATTGTAACAACAATCATGAGCAAAACAACATATAAATACGGAACCCAAAATGCATCTTATTTCACACCTAATCTGAACATGTGTTATTATTTAGGAATATGAAAACATTCACAGTAATAGTGTTTTACTCAATAATATCATATATATAGTCAAGTCATCAGTTCAATAAATTTAAATCCAGTAAATGCTATTCTCCTATACATGAAAACAATATCAAACTATTGATCAAGAAAAAAAATGCTTGTTTCGAATCATTTCTATAGCAAGCTCTTGTTCTCCTCGCACATTGTTCAATGAAAAGAAGTAATGTTGAGATCAATGTTGAGATCAATGTTGCTGACAAATAGTCTACTAAAGCAAGGGTGTGTTACACATAACTTGAGATCATCACTACAGAAGTTTTACGGTCGACACCACGATCTTGTGGACCATTTGGAGTATCTGTTTCCAAGATGACAACAGATCTTTCTCTTTGCCAAAAAAGTTTGTTTTTCATCTACCGGATTTGACTTTAATACCGAAGTTAACATGAACAACACGGCGGATGTCTTATAAGAAGCAGGAGATGCTTACTCTACCGGTTCAACTGATCTCACCCATGTTTTTTTTTGTATATATGTGTGTCTGTTTTTTCTTTTCTGTGCCGTGCTCATGTTGTGTCTTTGTTTCTTTGCTTTTCTTATGCTGTCATTGTCCTTGGATTGTTCGTTTTAGACTGACGGTTCGGTTCTCAGTTACTTTAGATATGCACATGCTCCGAGAAAAACACTTTATTTCAATTAAATGTTCACAGAAAACTATCCTCCACTAAATAACATTATAGTAAACTGTCATTCATTCATACGATTTTGTAAAGTTAATTAAGTTTGATTTCGTACACAGATTTTTTTCAATAACATCGACCGAACATGTAGTAAATCTTCCATTTAAAATCACACATTTTCGGGTTTGTCAAAACAATGTTCATTTCTTGTTATACAAGATAAACATCTGTTTTCACTTAATCGATTACATGCTGTGATGACAATCTCTTATCTGTTTAAAATTTCTGTTATTAGCCAATTTTATACCCCATTCAGAAAATGTAGACATAATTAAATTTTAGTCAAATTAAATGTGCAAATTTTATAGTAAACGCTTGCAATTCTGTTATTTTTTATGGGTTGATTCAAGGACTCATTATAAGTGCTTGGTTGGTTGTCCAAAAAATATATACAGTTACGTTTTTTATATGTTTTCACAAGGACGTATATTGAAATATTCAAATATACGTCCTGGTTTTCAACGCAAAAAAAATTTATTCATTAACTGATATTAGAAAATATTACAGACCATACATTTTTATCAGCAAATTCACAGATCAATTTTTATCATGCCTGTTGTCTTAAAACAAGCCTAACTGGCAATGTTTTAATGCTTATTTGATAAAAATATATTTGCATCATGTTTTTAAACTGTTCGTCAAAAATGTGTCAGTTACCCAAATGAAACATATAAGGATAATATTCTTAAAATGCTTCATCAACATGTTCTATTTTGATTAGATTGAAGTATTTCCTTGTAATGGTTTAACGAATGGAGTGTGGAGTCTTTTTACGGACTCCACATTGTGGAGTCCGTGAAAAGAATCCCCGTGAGAGGGATGTATGCTCTATATACATTTCAGTTATGGTGTACTTGTTCTTGAGGGAATCTCTCATATGGATACGTAACGCTATCACACTTTCATATTTTGGCCTTTTTATTTTTTAATCTAAAATTGTGATTCTGACCACCTGTTTATTGTGCCCACATCTCATGATTTTTTTTTGCCAAGTTTTCTTTCAATTTTGCTCGATGAGTGCACTGTGGTTGTTTAAATGTTGTGATCGTCTTCTGTCGTCTTTGTGTCGGGCAGTGGATGACAGCGATTGTAAGAACACTTCGCCAGTTAAGTTTATGTTTGTTGACGATCCCACATCCATTTATCATTAGGTTAAAAAGCATGGATGTAGCGTTGCTCGACAATAAGCAATGAATTCCGCTCAAACTGGTGGTAGGGGCCGTCTTGAACTTGCTATGAGGTATGAGTAAAGCTCATTGTTGAAGGCCTCATGGCAACTTCAAGATGAAGAACAACAATAAAAGCGTTGTTCCATTGCTTATT
>MJUU01002728.1:0-10824 GCA_002080025.1 Modiolus philippinarum | reverse complement strand
ATTTAAAAAAGGTACAAAAAGTGTCTTTAAATTATAAAATCTTATTGTTTATAATTATATTAACATGCCATTCAACACTACTGTATGATCAGTTACTGGTAATTCGAAAGCCTCAAAAATATAGTTATAGTGTTTTATGAAAATGTTTTAACCCAACATAATGGAAACATAAAGTGCCAATGTATTCATATCATTTCGCATAATGTAGCGGTGTAACAGAATAAAAACGTATTTTCAAAATGTTTTAAAAACGTTTGGCAAAATGTTATTAAAATGTCTGAAACAGTGTTCTGGTGTAATGATTTAATAATGTTTTAAGTTTGCTGTGAAAAATGTAACCCAAAATAACTTTAAATCGTATTGTTAAAATGTTTATAAAACATTATGAAAATATTTTACTTAAAGTTTAAAAAAAATGTTTGTCAGCACATTTTATTAAAACGTTTTTTAAATGTTTTCGAAATGTTTTTAAAAAAGATAAAATGTTTTCAAAACATTTTAAAAATGTTTCAATGAAATGTTTTGACGAACCACCAATAAACCTCGAATAAAATGTTTCGAAAATGGTTTGTGTTAGTTGATAATACAACCAACACAGACGGCAATGAAATGCATGCTCATGTAAGTAATTTTCAATAAATCATTCCCATTTTCTATTCAATTCAATCGAACTAAATAATCTTATTTGGAATAGCATCTGTTTTTTACAAAATACGTGAGAACTGAACCATCTGTCTTAAACGAACAATCCAAGGACAATGGCAACCTTGAAAAAGCAAAGAAACAAAGATATAACATGAGCAAGGCACAGAAATGAAAAATGACACGCACACATACAAAAAATGAACAAGGACCACATATAAAAACATTGGTGAGATCAGGTGCACCATTAAATCTTGTTTCTTATTGTCAATCCATCGTTTAATTTCACAGTTACTTCGGTATTTATTTATTTGAACATGTCAACATCGGTAGTAAAGTCAAATCCGGTCGAGAAAAATAACTTTAGTTGCAAAGAAAAAGATATGTCCGGGAAACAGAAATTTTATAGCGGTCTACAAGATCGTGATGTCGACCGTTTAAATTCTACAGTGATGACTTCAAGTTATGGATAACATACCCTTGCTTAAGTAGCCTATTTTGTTAGCAACCGCGCTCTCCCAAGGTATTCATTGTAGCGACCACAGGCCCTTAAGAAGCGAATGAATTGTGACGTCAGCAAATCGGGTTGTGACGTCAATAAATGCAACAGAAATGATATACACTATCTCCTATGTTATTGGACACTTTTGACTGTGTTAAATTTATTTTTTTGTTATATTTAATTTAAGGAATTAACAATGTTAAAAATTTTAATTACCAGTTTCACAATTCTTCCCTGCGTATCCTGTTGGGCACTCACAGGTATATCCAGTCAAACTGTTATGACAAGTACCACCATGTACACAGTGATTTGGACTGCAGTCTGTTATAACACATACAATTGATATATTTTTCCATTAAATTTATCAAATATTACATACATGATCGAAAATTATTCTGAAGCTAGGAAACCATTTCGGTATTTTATATGCATACATTATAATTATACTACCATATAAGCATTGATTTGGATTACAGTCTGTTACATGTATAACATGTAAAACAAAAACAATTCATATGTTCTTCCATTAAATTTATCAAGTATTGCGTAAATGAGCGAAAGTTATTCTGAAGCTGGGAAACCATTCCGGTATTCTATATGTATACATTTATAATATACAAAAAAACAAACTTAAACTTATGTAATATTTGATTTATGCTGATTACTGGTTCTCTGAGCTTTTGCCAAGAATGTTAATGTTTAATCAAACCTACTATTAATTTTGATTGAAAGAAAGTTTGCCCATAAAAGAGATAAACGGTATACACTTATGAAATACCAGAATAACTTAAATTATTTGTTGTTCTTATATCCATATAGAAAAAAGAGACGCCCAAAGAGGAGTTATTACAATTCAAAGCCACCATAAGATCTTCATTGAACGATGAAGAACCCAACACCCGACGGCAGGTCTGAGTCGGCCCCTAAATAAAGAGTGATGAAGTTGGCAAAACTTCCTATCAATTTCATTTGCTGAAATGGTCATGTGTATTTTCAGCTTTGCTTCTATTTATATGTATATTGCAGCCACATTTCTATTTTTAAGTATATTGACGCTATGTTTCTATTTTTAGTTAAATTGATGCTATAACTAAATTTATATCAAGTTGGACTTTCACGTCTTAAAATTATCACCGAGAAAAATATTATAATTCAAAAGATACTTTACGCATACAAATAATTAAGGGGTGTCGATATTAAACCAATTATATCGATAATAATCTATTTAATAGTTGTTCGATAAATCGATAAAAAAATATTTAACAATTTTTCCATAGTAAACAAGAAAACAAAAAAAGTTTGCTGGGTTCTTTCATGCAATAAAAGCAGATGTGATGGTATTTATTTATCCATGACACACATGCAACTAACTCACTCTTGTTGGTACATGTATGTAATCAGCTTTCGCTTTCGGCCAGAAATAAATTCCGGTGTATTGACAAAATCTGACTACACAAAAAACAATGATATACCATGAAAACTACATATTTATTACATGTATATAACAATGAAGGACCTTTTTACTCCATCAGAATGTTATATTGACTACGTCCTCGATCGATGTAAACCTAACAGGTCCATATATAACAAATTTACCTTGTAAAAACTATAATTGATAAATTTTTTCATTCTCCGTGATGTTGTAAAATACGTAATGAATCTATTTCATATCCTCTTTAATTAACGGTCAACGTCGGCATATGCGTAAGTTAATGTTTAATCGTACCAAACAAAGTTTTGACATTTAAAATAAACTCAAATCTATTGAATTTGTACACTAAGTATTGAATTTTGAAAAATCGTGAGGAATTTAGAACCGAGTTAACCAATAAAAAATAGCTATAAAACATAATAAAACACTTACGATTTATTCCTGAAAAATTGATATAAAATATACAATAAAATGTTGTTCTTAATACATTCTAGAATTTTGACATGATATTGCAACTACAAATTTTAATCAGCAGTGTATCTTTCAAAGCATAAGGTATAAACGAAGCATGAAGCTTGACTGAATTTTAAATTCTTAATTTATATTCAAACTAAAAGGGGAACCAGACATCGGAAAGATGGAAGCCGCTGTAATAAGTGTTTTGGCTCAAATAGGTGTGGACACAGTAAAAATGTGGACCCAATGCAACTATGGACCCAATGCAACTATGGACCCAATAATATAATCCTAAAAAATATAGTAATCAACATGTCTGAAAATGCATCCCATAATATGTAATGACAATATAAAGTTTGCATTTCAAATTTGTTCCATTTTCTTATTACACAGAGAAAACTTGACGAAAAATAAAATGTCAAGAGTCACATACCTTGAAGACAAAGTTCAAGGTCAAAGGTCACCAGTCATGGTTAATGCCACATCGTAATTTAGTGATATATCTACATGCAAAATGTCAAAAGACTACTACAAAAAAACAAAAAATTAATAGCCCGGTCACGACCTTTTTACGGACAGACAGCCGCACAAACGAACAAAAGGACAAAGCAATAAGGTCACTACCACCGTCTGCCACTAAGCAGCGGAACCAAATAAACCGATATTTACCAACAAATAGAAAGAAAATCAAGTACAATCTATTTGAATAAGATCTAAAATTAATAATCTGGGTGATTAATTCTTCTGCGTGCAATAATAATTATTCCAGTTTCACGGATTTGAAAATGAATAATCATAAAAAGGTTAATTCAAGTAGTCGTCGTAAATTTTTACTGTATTTAAACAAGCAGAAAGGCAGCAGTAAGGTCGTTCGATTTAAGCTTCCTACAAAATCAATTCAATGTCATTACAATTTAATTAAAAGACATTTTTTTATCACAAAAGCATTTTCTACTGCAAGTTAAATGTAAGGGTTGTATTCATATAAATATCATTTTTAGTGTCTAAGAACTTTAGAGTACGATATTTTTTCCTAGCAATGTTGCCAACAAAAACCAAGTATAAAATTCCGGCATTTCAAACAATGTGAACACGGATGTAGCGTAATTCCTCATTTAGCAATGTATTCCGCTCAGAATGGTGCTAGGTGCCGTCTTGAGGTGTGAAGAAAAGCATTTTACCATGGATATTTAATGTGCATTTACGCCATATCGTTTCATTGTGAATTTAACAAGTAAATTAGTAATTGTTCTATTGATACATGTTCACTGTCCACTAGTAATGATTAAATAGCTTTGTTTTGGACCGTTTTAACCTTGAGATGGGATGCTGTATCCTTGACATTTACCATATTTCCTTTCTTTTTCATATTTGTATCATAAAGCATGTTATTTAATGAGTAAAACTAGTGTGCAATAAAACAATGCTTACTAGTTTGGCATTTAGTTCCTGTATAACCGGTGCTACACGCACAATCATACCTTGTAAGGTGATTTGTGCATTTACCATGCACACAGGGATTTGGACTACAATCTGCAATAATTATCAAATAAAACTCTTATTATTTTTTAGCAAAAAGGATAGTAAAGAATTTCTATTATTTTTCTTTTCTTTGTTTTTCATGATATTTGATCTAACATTCTTTAAAACACTAAATTGCAAAAATTGTAGAAGAGTTTTAGTTCTGCGGATGTCCATTTTAAAAAAATCAAGTTTTTTACATAAACTAAAATTGTATTTTGTTGAAATTGCATGTTGTGATACTCTGAACATCAAACTACAGATAACAAAGATTTTTTATGACCATCGGGATAATTGATCCCTCTAATGATTACCTATATTTGATATTTCAGTAAGTTTGGTAATTTTCATCGGAAGAACGGCTAGAATCTATCGAAATGTAACACCAAAGACAACGCTTTCAATCCTTGAAAACTACAAATATAAGCAGGTATTCTTGAAGTGTTGGCACTTGCATGTGCTCGTTTTCCATACGTTACTCTTGAATTATTAAAAAAAATCAGAATAATGAGCAAGATGAAATATAGCTAAGTACAAAACTACGATGGAGGGAGTTAAACCTTAGGTATCTGTTCTACCGATTAAAAATTAATATTTTGACAATCAGTGGACATAAAATTGTTAATCGCATGTTCCTCCTTTTTTACTTTTATTTTATTTTTTCATATTTATTTCTTTTTTATATTTTTGCAATGAATATGTTGCACCATATTGTTTTGTGGAACTGTAAACTTTTAAGTAAATATCTTTTCGATGAAAAATACTGGATTGTTTTCAATTACACTTTGCTTCTGAAAAAAAAATGTTTAATTATACAGCGAACAAATTAGCCCAATACATATCTATAACAACTATCGTTACACTTTTCTACAAATAAAAAATCTTGTGTCAAATGGATTTTTTTTTCAATTCAAGATGAACAGCATTCAAAAAAACTAGAGCTTTGTAATCCTTTCCTTGTTTATTTTGTAAAGTAAACAAACAAAATGCACACAGCGTGTAACCTATGAAAATAAAATACTTACGATCTATGACTAAAAACAAAATAAAACATAGAAAGGTAAATAAAGGAATAATTCTATGATTCTGTTTTGCAGGAAATTTATATTTTTATATTATTATATCTTCATTATCAAACCTCTCTTTCATTCCTTTCCATCTGACATTAGGCAAGTACAAAAAAATGCAAATAACAATTGATTCAGTTTCCAAAATACATAACATTTGAAATTAGTTATCATGTAGCTGTATACAGTATAAATCTGGCATTATACGTAGCTGATTTAAATACAGTATAAATCTGACATTATCTGTAGCTGATTTAAATACTGAATAAATCTGACATTATATGTAGCTGATTTGAAAACAGTATAAATCTGACATTATACGTAGCTTATTTAAATACAGAATGAATCTGACATTATATGTAGCTGATTTAAACTCAGGATAAATCTGACATTATATGTAGCTGATTTAAATACAGAATAAATCTGACATTCTATGTAGCTGATTTAAATACAGTAAAAATCTGACATTATATGTAGCTGATTTAAACACAGAATAAGTCTGACATTATATGTAGCTGATTAAAATACAGAATAAATTTGACATTTTATGTAGCTGATTTAAATACAGAATAAATTGTATCTAAGTATTACTTTCTTTGTGTAAATAATCAAAATACGTTTGATTTTGAGTATGTTTCCAAGTTAACCGGGGACTGGTTTATCTTGACACAAGTCAGTACATGGCAATTGAATTACCAGTTTCACAGTTTTTTCCTGTGTATCCAGTTGCGCATTTACAGCTATATCCAGTCAAACTATTATGACAAGTACTGCCATGTACACAGTGATTAGGACTGCAATCTGCAAAACAACAGACAAGTTATATTTATCTGGCTATAATTACATTAGTGTAAGTTTTAAATACAGCATGGTTTCGGGATATAATTATATTGTTTTCATAAATTTATCGTTTTTTTAATATTGATTAAATGCAGTCAAGCAATAAATACTCTGCTACATACAAACGATTTACAACAAAAAGAACAGAAAGTAAGTTATTGGCAAATCGAAATAACAAGCCAATAATGCTGAATTCTTTGATAAAAAGTTCAAATCTTTCACATCATGTATTTCGACATTCTATGTTACTTGTCTCATGAATCCAAATCATAACATGATGTAATATTGTCACTAACGAAGAAGCAGTTACAATTTTACCTAAATTGAATGTGTTTCTTTTATGCGATAAAAGAAAAAAGCTTAGCTAAGCATTAACAATTAAAAAAATCGGATGTGTATAACAAAGACAAAATGCAGTAGGTGACGTGAACAGCTGAAGTGTATGACATTCTCAAAATTGGTTTAGATTTAAATTTGTAATAAAAGTATTAGTCATTTTTGGAAATAATAGTCTTTGTGGATTGTAAGTTACAAAAATAAATAAATACTACCTTACAAAAAACTAAATGATTTATACAACAAAACAGACATGAATTATGTCAAGAAAGGAACATAAAACATGTAATAAGAGTAACCTTTATTGGAGATCTGATTAATTATTAATGTAAGTTTGAAGTAAGCATGTTTACGGTTTTCATCACCCAGAATTTAGAGGTAGAACTCAAACTTGCTGTACAAATATTCTCAAACCAGAAAGGGCTCGCATATGAGACAAAATAAAGTTTCTATGAAAGCTGAACCTGTAAAAGCTGAAGTTTTTTTTTCAGAGAACTAACAGACGTATCTTTGTTGTGCTGATATACTGAGCTTTTATAGCAGAAAGCTCATGAACACAGAAAAAGGTCAAATTGTGTAGATGCTATTTTTTTAGTGACCATGCTATACATATAAGAGAGGTAGGGACGGATGCTATGGAGAAATGAGATATTGTGGTAGAGTACACCGAAGAAGGGATATTATAGCGCTTCAATATTTTTTAGACACATTAAAACATACTGAACAATTGTAAACAAACAAAAATAAATATATTACTCGTGAAAAATTGAAAATGGAACTGCATATTTTGATATTTATACACTTTCAAGAGAACACTTATCTCGACTTTAACAGCTACTTAATATCGAAACAATTTTTATTTTATTTCCGATCATAATTTTTTGTTTACGCTATCACAAGATTTAACCCGTAACCTTATCCTGTATGTGTTACTGTTTATATCATGTGCAAGCATGGCTAACATTAAGAACAAGGTGAACAACTATAAGAGCGAGGTTAAGTGTGGGTTATTTTTGTGCATGTAAATGTTTAATTTTAAGAAGAGGAAATACGACGTAAATAATTTTACAACTTAATAGCGCATTCCCAATATTAATTAATTCCGAGTCTCTTGAAAATGACCAAGCCAAGCCATCGGCCTGCTGGAGCTTTGAACCAGTCGCTCTGTTGAGTGTTGTACATAACATAAAACATATGGATGGTTATTTTACAGAATTCCTCAGGTGTTTAGATATAATACAAATTACAAATCCTAGATGACCACAACTGTATGCCAAAGTTAACATTAAACTCAATCAGAAATTAGACATATATGAATAAGAAACCATTTTACACATTGGCGTACATTCATCATTTTAACTCTAGCAGAGTACATTGATACTAAATTGCTTCAACCATTGCTTTTTTGGAAAAAAAACAACGTTTTTTTTCCTTTATGAATGCAGACATAATTAAATTATATTTATTAGGTGGTACATGTATACGAAAATTGCGCCAGGGTCGATGGAGACTGAAGAAAGCGTAGCATTCTGATATGTCATTCTTATCAACAGTCAGTTAAAGATCTTTGTAACTCTACGAATAACTTCAACTTTTTAACATAAACGTCCTTAAATGTGGTTTCCTCTCTTGCTATAGATGAATGGCTGGTAATGCGAAGGAAAGTGTATGTCTTAAGCGAAGAATTCAGATAAATAAAATGGGTACGACTAAATGCTAAATCTCATATAATGTTCACTTGTCATCAATTGACGTGTCAACTTTAGTAATTTACAAATAACAGATTTTTGGTAGTTTGTCTCTGTTCAAAAAACAATTGCAGTGTAGCTTTTTTGCTTCTCTTAAAGCTTGTTTAGCCATTTTGATTTTATCTCGGTCTTGACTGATTTGACACAATTTTGTTTAGACAGTGTAAGACGTTCAGTCGTTTTTCAAGATAATTGCCTTCAAGGACGATCAAGACTTGTTTAGTTTATTAAGATCAAACCAGATAACTGCGTTCAGGGGCAATCAAGATGTGTTAATCTCGATTCGATCTAACAGGATCAAATCGAGATCTCGTTTGACATTCACACACTCAACTCGTCTTGATCGTTCCGGAATGCAATTAAAAAGTGGATCTTTCTTGATCTTAATTTATCTTAACATTGCTTGATCTCCCTTGACATCAAATATCTTGAAAAGTTTGATCTTTCTTGATATCAAATATCTTGAAAAACAACTTAAAATCCTACACGTTCTTAACAAAATCGGTCAAGACTGTCCAAAATTGTAATAAAATCAAAATGGCCAAACAAGATTATGTCATATCTGCTAGTTATATCTACTTATTCAACACATTTGTTTCTGCAACTAACTGAAATTGCTACAAGAATTTGAAGAAACAAGATATTTATTGTTCGATTTATATTTAATCTTAAATGTCAAATACCAAATACTTTGTTTATTATCCTAGACCATTCTATCGTTGTATAAAACATATTCTATGAATATATCAAAATACTCACGATTTATTTCTAGAAAATAAAGACAAAGATAACATTCCAATAAAATATATATTTTATATAATAAAATAAATAATTTCGGGAAGATATTGTGTTGTTGTTGTTTTTTTTTTACATTTTTCGAAATTTTCGATCGATTCCGAAAAAAAAATATTGCTACTTTTTTACAAAAGGATATGGAGTAAATAAACATTAGACCAAAACACATATGTTCACCCAAACTGCGATAAATATTAATGAGCTGTATGGATATTTTGTTTTGTTTCACCAAGTTGTGAACAGTTCGGTGACAAACAACAAAATACTGAAATTAACTGCAAATTGAATTTCTGCATATGACAATTTCTACATACTTTGTCATTTCAAAGAAGATAAGATCAAAGCATTTAGAAATCCATACCGAGATATGTGTAGACAACACATTATCGAAATGATGTAAATATATAAGCAAAAAATAGCTCAAGACAGACCTATGCATGAGGGAGATACTCTCTAGATTGAAACAAAATTGTAAACATCAAATTTTCATTTATCTGCACTGATAAGACATAAGTTGTTGAAGTGCGCATATGCAGAAAACAAATTAACAGTAACTTCGTATTTTGTTTTTTTTTTATTACCACAGGACCGATGCCTTTGCTGGTGTACTCTTAGTCCCCGAGGGTATTCACCAATCCAGTAGTCAGTACTTCAGTGCTGACCCGAAAACTGATTTTATTGAAATTTGCAAGATCTAAATTTTACAAAATTTTGTTAAAAACTAAGAAGCAGCTCCCTCATGCATAGCTCTGTCCTTAGCTGATTTTTGACTTTTCTATTTAGATCCTTTTAGTTATTTGTTCTCTGTCAGCTTTAACACATTTTCGTTTAATAGACTTCTAAATGATCTGGTTTTATCTGCACTGATGAGAGATAAGTTGTTGAAATGGGCATATGCAGAAAATAAATTAAAAGTACTTTCGGTATTTTGTTATTTACTTTCCTTGATGCATCATTTAACATTTGAATTTTAATGTTCAAATCTTTAAAAAAATCGCATTTAAAACTACATATTCTTCTTTGCATATCAACAATTATGGTTTCTAATAAAAAGTAAAATCCATGTTCATATAAAAAAACTAAATGATATTCTTCGAAATTAAATTATCTCCCAAACATACGGTGTCGGATAATTCTTCATACACATTTGTATATAGGGTACATACTTTGTGTATAGTTTCTAATCAACACAGGCTATAGCGGAATTAGCTTATATGTTTTTGGACAGGTGGAGTCTTTATAGAGACACAGACAGGGTGTGGGATATTTCACGAAAAAAAACAACATATTTTCCTAAAAAAAGTACTTACTGCTTTTACATGTGGTTCCTGTGTATCCAGTGCTACAAGAACATTTATATCCTGTCGGGGAATTACTACATTTGCCATGCTCACACGGGTTTGGATTACAATCTGCATCAATATTTAAACAAAAACTTATAATTATCTCTAAAAAAACATTAATATGTTTTATTATTTGTGAAAG
>MJUU01002726.1:174699-189373 GCA_002080025.1 Modiolus philippinarum | reverse complement strand
CAGTCGCAGCAGAGCTACTCCAAGTCCATGATGGTAAGGAATACGTCACAGCATATGCCAGCAAAGTCTTAACACCTGCACAACGTCGTTATTGTACAACGAGAAAGGAACTGCTTGCTGTTATTATTTTCACAAGACAATTTAGAAATTATATGCTAGGTAGACAATTCATCATCAGGACAGACCATCATAGCTTGATATGGCTGCTTCGCTTCAGAAATATTGAAGGTCAACTGGCACGTTGGATCGAAGAGTTGTCACAGTATGATCTTGTCATCCAACATCGTTCTGGAAAAAAGCACATAAATGCAGACAGTCTAAGTAGAATTCCAGACACTCTAGAGTCATGTGACTGCTACTATGCTGGAGCAGACCCAGAATCACTTCCCTGTGGGGGCTGCAAATACTGCACTAGGGCCCAAAACCAGTGGCGACAGTTTGAAGACAAGGTTGACTATGTAGTTCCCCTAGCTCTAAGTAGTATCAACGTTCCAGAAGTAAACAACAGTGATGCCAACTGGATGAATGGACTAAAACCTGAAGAAATCCGTGAACAACAAGAAAAAGATCCAGATTTAAATATTATTATACACTGGTTAGAAGAAGATACAGAACCATCAACATTCCAACTACAATTAGCCAGTAAAGCTGTTAAACACTGGTGGAGTTGTAAAAACCAACTGAATTTGTAAACAATTGTCTTATGTATGTTTGGCTTGATCCACTCTCTTTGGATCCTTATCCATGGCGAAAAGTGCTGCCTGTTTGTCTTGACAGCCTCTGAGGAAAGCTTCAGTGGCCATCATCTCAACGATATCTTCGGAGGCGTCTACATACCCATCAGTGGCCATTTCCTGTACACGTTCTGCATATTCTTCCAACGTTTCAAACGTTTCTCCTTTTACACAAGTCTCAACCTCGCATCATACATGATCTCTCAGAACTCCAGGATATTTCTGATCTCGACACCACACTAGCATATGCTGTAGATCAGGATCACACAGCCTCAGATTCCTATACTCAGGGAAGAAAAATGCGGCCTCCTCGCTATCTGGAAGATTACGATGTGTTTCCAGATTAGCTCCCTTGTCTGTATAAAAAAAATAAATATTAAAAGTAATAAAAACAAACTAACTGTATATAATGTAAAATAATTAATTTTAAAACTTTTAACTTTTATGGCACCTGGGCTCGTGCATAAATACAACGTCCATCGTCTCTGAAGTACAGGAATAACGTTTTTTATAAATATCAAATAAAATATACACATTAACATATAAAACTACACATGTAACAGTACTTAAGCTATATGTGTATACTAAACTGTAATAATTATAATAGTTACAATAATATAATAACCAATATAAACAATTTTTTATATAACATTGTAATTGATAATAGTTTTAGATTTTAGGCCAGCTAATCGCAATTTATATCTTTTACCTTTTATTTAGAAATTATATAGATTAGCTGAAAATGGCCGGATTGGAGGAGGAAGTTGATTTCGAGGACTATTGTCCATTGTTGGAGGAAAGAAGGGTGGAATTTCGGGAAGAGGAGGAGGAGAGCGAGGACGGGTTGGTACCAGGTGAATGGGTTGTTTTGGATGAGGTGGAAGAGGAAGAAGACGAGAGGGTTGTGGTGGAGAAAGAGGAGGAAGACAGTATGGTGGTTGAAGAGGTCCTGGAGGATGATACTCAGGACAAGAGGAAGAAGACGAGGTTGATGGAGTGTCCTGTCTGCTGTGAGAGTGTCAGACATCTGGCCAGGCACTCTCTGGATCGCCACCTGCCGTGGTTCTGGGCACCTTTGACCTGTTGCATTGATTGTAGGGAGCAGTTTGTCAATGCAAAGGTGCTCCAGTTCAACCGTTCCAGTCAGCATCCAGATCAGCAGCAGAGTTGGAATTCATCTGAACTCTCCAGTCTCATCAAGGGTTTGCTGGACATGCTGTTGCATTTTTTCAACATTTCAGCGTTGGATGAACTTTTACAGCTTCTGGACTCTGATGGAGACATCAAAAGAATCTGCACTAAAAAGTTATTAACAAATCCCGACTTGGAACTTTGCAGAGCTTTGGATACATCATCNAAATACATAAAATAAAAGATTTCTTTGAAATTTTAGAAATGGCTAATAATTTGCTAATGTTTTAGAAAAAAGCTCCGAGTAAAATAGTTATTAACTTTGAAATTAACAATAACAATTAATTGCCAGAAACTAAATCTCCATTCAGTTCCATACAAACGTAAAGAGTAGGCGTAACATCCAAAATAAGTCAATAAACTGATGATTAAGAGAACTACATACAAACAACAAAATACCAAATTTACTGTGCGCAAATACTGTATGCATGAATTTTGATTCTGCATATGCGCATTTCGACAACTAATGTCTCTTCAGCGCAGATAACATAAAAACATTTGGACGACCATCAATTCTCAAAGATTTTTAAAAACAAATATATTAAAAACAATTTATATATAATTTATTTTTGTAAAACATTTCATACAACTAATTAGTAAATTATAATGATTTTTTTTTTAGAAAATACAAAAACCAAACGTAGCAGTTTATATTTCATTAATTAAATAAAAAAAAACTTCAGCATAATATATTGACAATCAGATGTAATTTTTCTTCAGAAAAGTAAAATTTAAAAGGGAGATAATAAGATATACACCTTCAGGAAACCAAACCAAAACAGAAATCTTTGGGTTTATATTGTTTTATATGGATATAATTCTTGTGAAATTTTATCCCTTGAGAAAGAATTTTTGTAAAATTTTATCCTTTAGATCATTTTCTGATAGGATAATCGAGTACTTATAGGTTAAATTAAAATATTTTACCTTCAGTTAATTTGTAAAATAACTTGTTTCCAATAATCAGAAAACTTTCAGATATTTTCCTCTGAGCTTTTTTTATTTTAATTCAAGCTATTTGGGTATTTTTTGGTATTTAGGCACTTGATTTACCTAATATACTCTTTTCTGTCTATTTTTTTTATTATTATGTAACATGGGAAATGATTCTTATCATATAGCATCATGGTAATTAAAAATAAAAAATGTGTTCAGATAAACATTTAGAGAAACAAGATTTAATAGGGATAATATCTGCATATGAAATATTATCCTGGAGGATATAATTGATATATATATATATATATATATATAGACAGGTGATGATTTTTTATCCCATGGGATACTTTTTCAGGTATATTTTATCTTGAAGGATTTTTTTTTCAAATGTATGTAAGAGGGATATTTTTTCTACAGAAAAAATTTCCATAAGCTACTGAAATAATATTCTACAGGATACTTTTTTGGTTCAATTTTATCCAGTAGGACATTATTTATTGGGGATATTATTTATGATTACACTATCACCAACTTTACGCACACTAACGTTGTTGCAGTCTTCTTGGTCATCAGTAGTATTTGCAGCATCTTGTTCACTGACGTTGTTTGTATCCTCCTTTTCACTGACGTTAGCGTTTCCATCCATGCTGACATTGACTTCTTGTAATTTAACCACTTCGTTGTTGTTTTCGTCTTCTAATACACCAATACTACATGTATCTGGAAGAATTTCATCTGCATCGATAAATGTATCAGGATCGTTGCCCCTTTATTAGGTTAATAATTGTGTCATCATCACTAATATCTTCATAGTATGACTGCTGTTGTTGTTGAATATCTCCTCTCATAGCATGCAGGGCTGTTTTGATGGCTTTGGTTTCTCAAACTTATGTATTTTCTGTAAATGACGGCACAAATATTCTCTTCAAATAAATGTCCCTTTACATAAAGTATAATTCCAATACTCATAATTTGCAGAGTGTTTTTCTGTAATGTGCCTCGAAAGATTCTTTTTATATCTGTATTCCTTTTGACAAGTATCACACTGAAACATTTTGACGATTGTGAGCGTATGGTGATTAAAGTTTACTTATATAGGTACACAAAAAACACAGAACAAAATTCTCGTGCATTTAAATTTTGCGGTAAATGATCCAACGGAGTTGTTAAACGACTCAACTCAGGTAATTTTAACTTGGTCATTTAAAAATAAACTTAGGTAAATTATGTGTTTGAATACCACTCTGAACACAAATCCACTAAGTTCACTGAAATAATACACAATAAAACTGGCATAAATTAAAAGCAAAATAAGTCAAAATTTATTATTTAGAATCACTTAATTCTTTGATTTTCTTCTTAGCAGTAATCGCAGCCTTTCTTGCAGGTTATTGTTTTTCACTTTCTATCTTCGTTCTTTTGATTGACGGTTCGGTTCTCAATTACTTCTCTGTGGATTGAATTTCGTGTGTTTCCCTTATAACTTCTAATGGAAACAGTAAGTTCAATGGTCTACATAACACCTTTCCTGAAGCCATTTGAACCTTTGCTGAGCGAATTTCTTTATCTCTGCTACGTATCAATTCGATTAATTTTCCCATCTACCACATACCTCTTGAAATATCATCTTTGATTATCACAACGTCTCCTACACTAGGTGAATATGGTGACTGAATTCTGCTTGCCTTAAGTTTAGTCTGCAATCGTTCTCTCAAGCTTACAAGGTACTCCTCTTTCCATATTGTCCAGAAACTGTCAAGAAGTCTTTGACCTTTTTTCCAAAGTTGAAGTAATTTATCTGTTAAACTTTCACAAAACTTATAATTTGGATCCCTTGTATCGTAATCAATATCTGGAACTCCAACTTTTGGATTGAGCGAAAGAAAATGACTTGGTGTTAATGTAATTCTATAATTGATGTCATCCCCTATGTAAACTAATGGACGGGAATTGATGATGGCCTCTATTTCGTTGGTAATAGTTTGTAATTGTATATCTGTAATTATTTTCTTCTGTAACATTTTCCGTAAAGAACGCTTTACTAAACCAACTAATCTCTCGTAGAATCCTCCAATCCAAGGTGAAAATTCTACAATAAAATTCCACCGAATCCCAGAGTTGGATGCAAAGTTTTGTATATCCTCATCGTGTATCACTCTATTCCAAACAGAATGAACCACGTCACTACTTAACTTAAATTGAGAGGCGTTATCACTTAATATATTGACCGGCGTTCCTCTTGATGAGATAAATCGTCTAAGTGCATAAAGAAATTCTTCTGATGTCATTTTGTACACAAGTTCTAAATACACAGCTCGTGTTACCGTACATGGTTAAAAGACATATCCAACGTTTTCTTGTTTCCCCGGCAGTTTTTACCTGAATAGGACCTAAATAATCAAGACCAACACTTGAGAATGGAACTGTTTGCGATAAACGGCACTTTGGAAAAGGAGCCATGTCTGGTATTTTAAATACACCTCCTTCAAACCGCCTGCATACAGTACAGTGACGAATAACCTGTCTAACAATAGCGCGTCCCTGAGGAATCCAATAATTTTGTCTTATCCTTCCAAGTGTCTGTGAGACACCACTATGTAATAACTGTTTATGGAATTTTCAGTAAGTAATACTGTTATAACATCTCTCCTTAGAAGTAATATTGGAGTTCTAGCTCCTAACTTAGATCTGATTGCTCCAATCGTCCTCGACATCTCAATATTCCATCGTCGTGAATGAAAACTCCCAATTGCCTTTGAAGGTTGTTTGCCTTTCCCATTGAAATATCACTGAATAAATTAGAGAAATGTTTTCTTTCAATATACTTTATCCATTTTTGTTCCGAACTAAATAATTCATCTACGTTTTGCTTAAAAACATGGTTTTTGTCCTACATCGAATAATAAAACGGCTACACCAGGCTGTGACACGAACTAGCGTCACGAATGAACTATAATTTTCACTCTGTATGCCAAAAACGGGAAATTTCTGAAATCTTCTCAGATGAATCGTCTTTTTCATTCACACTGAACAAGGAATTGTAATTTTTGGTGCCTTTTTTGAATTCAGATTCATAATCTCTTTCCCTGTTCTCACTAGGTGTAGCAACAAATTGTTTCCAACCTTCGGTTTTATTTCCTATCCAAATGGGTCCATGCCACCAAATTTTGTCCTCATAAAGTTTCTTTGTACTTGTCCCTCTCGTGGCTACATCAGCTGGGTTTTCATTTGTTGGAACATATCCAAATTGTAAATTCGTACAGCTTTTAATTTCCGAAACTCGATTCCTGACAAAAACACTTAGATCCCTTTCAGAACTTATCCACTGAAGCACACATTGTGAATCTGACCACAAAAACGTTTTTGCTATAGGTAACTTTAATTCTTTTTCTATGAATTTCAAGCATCGCACTCCTATTAATACTACCAACAATTCCAATGTTGGTATGGTAATTCTTTTAACAGGTGTGAGTCTAGATTTTGAAAATACTATGTCACATCTGGATTTGTCGTTAACACTTTGATGTAGATATATCGCAGCAGAATATGCACTTGCCGAAGCATCACAGAAACACAATAAATTGTATTCAACACTATTTGAATCAGATTCCAACATGATACTCCTGGAAATTTCACACAAAGAAATTCTCTCAATATCACTACACAATTCACTCCATTTGAACGAATCCTCATTACCCAGTTCCAATTCATTTTTTTCTTCCACAAACTTTGGATAAGTATTTTTCCTTGTATCAGGACAGGCGAAAATAGCCCAAGTGGATCAAATATCTCAGCAATTCTTTTAAGAGCTATTCTTTTAGTAACCTTTCCTGAAGTTAATGCATCATTGGCTGATTTCATGCACATCGTGTCTTTGTCTATATTCCAAACGTGGCCAAGAACCTTTGTTGATGTCATATTCATTTTATCTTCATCTCGAATATTTTCATTCACAGATCGGTCATTTGTAATCCACTCTCTAAGGTTCATTGACGCTTCCTTGAATATTGCCTTTGATTCAGAATAGACATTGGTGGCAACCGTAACTGTATTTGCTCCTGTATTCAAGTTATCAACGTATATGTCATATCTTATTTGTTTAGCACATGGTGTCTTGTATTGTGATAAATGGTTGTCAATATTAGCTCCGAGAAGAAAAGGATTTGAGATTACACCAAATGGAACTCTACAAAATCTGTATTCCTGAATGTTGTCATTACTTGCTGTCGGGTTTTTGTAATCCTTTAACCACAAAAATATTGTCACGTCACGTTCACTCCTTTGAAGACCAACTTGCAGAAAGGCCTTTTCAATATCTGCAACGATTGCTATTCTGTGTAATCTGAATCTAACTAACATTCCACATAGATTTTGAAGTAACACTGGACCTCTATATAGGCACTCATTTAAGCTCTTCATTTCCTTATTGGCCTTTGCTGATGCATCATACACAATCCTTACTTTCCTTGTCGTCTTAAGAGGTGTTATAACTGCGTGGTGTGGTATATAATGCACTAACCCATCGGTGTCATGGGTATCAACTTTCTCTATGATTCCACTTGACAGCTGATCCTGTATTATTGAATCATACTGAAGCAGCAAACTTTTATTCTTACACGTACGATTCACATTTGACTTCAATCGACCGAGTGCGAGATTCCTATTCGTAGGTAAATCTGGCGAATCTTCCTTCCAAGGCCACTTTACATGGTATCTACCTTTCTCAAACTTCAACGATTTTTTGAACATCCGCATTGCAATTTCATCATCTGTGTTATCCGTCTGACCCAAAATACCTATAGATTCCATCTGTAGTCCACTTTGTAGTCTTTTTTCCCGATATAATCATTTCTATGTCCCTGTAATCCATTTTCACCATTATGTGACATGATCAATAATCCCGTTTCACTTTCTCTGTGATCGTCATCCTTTACCTTTCCAGCGACAATCCATCCCAGTTTAGACGAAAGAAGATAGAGTCCTGGCTGAACTTCAATTTTATGAGCCAATATTAAATCTAAATAAAAGTCGTTTCCAATGAGCAAATCTATTTCAGATGACACATTTTTTGTTGGCAGATCATCTGCACAATTGATGTAACTCACGAATTGCATTTAGTGATTCATGGAATCGCCATCTAACTTTCTGCGAGTCAAACAACCACTGATGATAGGCACAATATTTGCAATAACACTGAAGTAGTTTCCGTTTCTTAGTTTTATTTCGAGTGTGGTATTTGTTGTCTTTACTGTTTTAGCCTTATTTCTTCCGAAAGACATATTTTATTTCTTCTCTTTGGTCACCTTTCAACTTCAATTGTGATGCTAGTCGTTGAGATATGTATGTCCGTTGTGAACCAGAGTCAAAAAGAATTTTCGTTTGCCCTTTTATAGTTTCTGATTTATTCCCGGGTTTCGGCACCAAACAATGTTGTGTAGGTTGTGTTAACACTAACATCGGAACATTAAATACACATAAAGCTGTTTCCACTTTTATTACGACACTTGGTATATCATATCCACAATAATAACAAAAGTAAATTAATGACAATTTCAATTTTATACTAAAATACAGAGTCTGTTTGCACGAGATTCATGGAAAATGTTCAACTGAAATACAATTACCGGAGTCCATAAACAATTAAAGGAGCAATAAATTAAACAATAAACTGAGTTTCACAATTAACAGCATTCAACAATCAACGGAGTTGCGCAGTAAACGGAGTTAAAACAATCAGCGGAGTTGTACTGTTTTGTTCAAATAACTATTTACACCAACGGCGAAATCTGCAAGGTATTAATTACCTATTATAGAATTTTGTGAAATTTTCTGTGTAGTAACATAATTGTATTATTGTTCAAAATGTAAAATAAAATTTGGGGGTCTCCGTGTATTTAAGCGCAAAATCTGAAATTGAAAATTTCAGGATTTTACATAGAAATGATAGGGAAAATGATCATATGAGAAGATAGTTTGAAAAATCTATTATAGATTTGTTTCATACTTTGTATGTGTTTAATTATCATTATGTAGTTTATATATAAAAAAATAAATATGAAATAAGAGAGAGAAATTGCAAAATGTTAATTTCTCTAGTGATATCTTTGTTAAAATATTTTATCAAATTATCTCCCTTGAATAATTTCTGTGTTCTGTAAATCCAGTAACAGATTTAAAGTATATGTGTTTTAGCTCAAGCCTTTGTAATGAAAATGTTATAAAAATGATTATGAATATAAATATTAAATTTGTTTAAACTTTCTTTTCATTTTAGATAACTATTTTGTTTAATTTCTTAATGAATGAAACCTAAATGAACAATTATTAGACCAAAATGGCGGAATCATACCATAGAGACACCTTAACTGTGAAATTATTTTCCATAATTTCTCTCTAGGAAGTGACGTCAAAATATACGTCGTCAACGTTGTTGTTAAGGATGGTCACTCTTCAAGTTTATAATATCAAGGATTTAAAATTATTATTTTTATTTATTAGAAAATAGGTCATTTATCATTTTAATAAAAAATATTGATAGGTCAGTGTTGCCGTTTTTTAGATTTAAACACCTGAAATTTTGGAGGGAAACCGAACTTCTTTAGACTTTTCATTCACTTTGCATTAAGGTAATCAACCTTTGGAATGCGATGAAGGCATATCAAGAATTTCATCAAATTTTGTCAGAAGTCTGTTGAAGATGTATACTATCTTATTTTGAAAAGAAAAGTGGGGTCAGTGGGCAAAATTTTCTAATGCATAATAATGGATGAAATAAGAGGATTCCGAAAGTCAGAGCTAGTTTCAAAAACCTGGGGAGTGACCATCCTTAAGTAAACGTCTCAGCGGATTAACATGGAAAACGTAGTTCTTGAAAAGAATCTTAAATAAAACCATTAAATATGTGAGAACTGATCTATATAATAAAAACAATAACTTATCCTAGATTCTGATTATCGAAAATATTCAACTCATAATAAAAAAACACCGTAATTCACCCATGCGCTACGCACATTCGTGAATTACTGCGTTGTTCGATAATTCGTTGAATATTTTGCGATAACCAGAATCTCGGATTAGTTATAGTATAAAAATTACTTAAGGTGGTTCGGGCGACTAAGCGAAATCCATCAGAATCAGTTTTCAATAGTTTGCAGGATTAAACTTCAAAAATTGAACTTTCAAAAAATGAAATCAAAATTGGGGGTCACGGATCATATAAGACCACAATCTCGCGCCAAAAATGGAGAATGTTAGGGAAAATTATCATTTTTAAAAATTATATATTCAAGTTACATCCACGAGAATTTTGATTAATTTTAAATATTGCTAGCCCCTGTATTGAACTTTCTAAAAACAAAGAAAACGTGGGCCATGGACCTTATTATTTAATTATTTCACAAAATCAAAATTTTCATAGTGGTTTTTTTGTAAAATATTTTTTGAAATTACCTCCCTTGTTTAAATTCTCATTTCAAAGAATTTTACAGTATAAATACTATTCTGAATTTTTCGTCTAAAATGATTGCTAGACTTATAGAAATGAGTCCATTATTTGAGTTTTATGCGAAATATTTTAAAGATTTGTCCAAATTTTAAATGTTTGTATATTTCTTTAATGAAAAATACCTACCAAAGCATGAAATATGAAAACCAAATGATGGAATACCACCGATCCACCTTAATGGTTGTGCACGTGCTAGAGATGTACATTCTACATACATTTTTGTCTTTGGCTAATTCTAATTGAGAAAAATACATTGTGTTGAACTTTTTATTGCTTTTACTATTCTTCATTTTTTTCAGGATAATCTAAATACAGTTAATGTCATGTTTGATGACGATCCGCAACTATGGGTGAAGAGACATGGATGTGGCATTGTTCGATTCTGCTCAAACTTATGCTGGGGACCGTATTGGATTTACTATGTGGTACGAGCACACCTCATTGTTGAAGGTCTTCAAGATGAAGAACATCAATGAAAGCGTTGTTCCATTACTTTGTTTTTTCATGTATTTGTACAGACTTTTCTCACGTATATTATTCCATATCCCTTCATTGCTTGTTATTATGTTCAAAATGATAGTGTAGATATAACAAGAAAAGATATGGTTTCAACCATATCAAATGATAACTCGATTTCAATCTTATTTCATCAACGAATGGAAAAAAATATGTGTATGTTATTTTGTTTGGTTACATGATTTTATATTGATTTATTTCTGCGTTCTGCTTGGATTTTGATTTGGATCATTTATGAAAAAAATATGAAATGAAGAATTGAGTAAGGCAGTTCGTGCAAACAAAAATAAACGATTAGAATACCCCGTCTAATTGCATTGAAAAGTGAACACATGCAGACGTATTATATCAGACTGAAATAGATCAAAAAGAAAAAGAGGCTTCCCGCTCTCTCTGTTGCGTTTTTATCCATTAGAGTTTATAATTCAATGTTTGATTTAATTTGTGTACACATTTGTACATTTTGACGCAGTTCCACCGTTTGATTTACTCAATTGTTTGTACGACAAAAAAAACTTCTAAATTGGTATATTGGTCATTTTTCCAGATTAGCTACACAGTTAGGTATGATTAGGATTTGTGCTCTTGATGTGTATAATTGACCAATATATTTAACTATTTGAGCAAGAGTTGTAGTGCATAAGATATTTTCTATTGCAATTCTTCAGAAACCGTTTGTTGGATTTGATGATTTGCTTTTTCCATGTAGATATTCATCCTATTCCAACTTTTGAAATGCGTTCTATGATTAAGGAGGTGTAGGTATATGAGCTGGTCAATTTTTATTTGTGCACACTGAGATTCTTTAATTTTTAACTGTATTATATGGTGGTTAGTTTCCATCAATGATGTAGAGTACTTTTTGGTATTATATATATTGAACCATATTCACAAATATTGTAATATAGCTAATTCTAAAATACGATCTTGACTGCTTCTTGCATGGTTAAAGGTTTCCATTAAGGACGAGCACTGAATATATTTTACACAGTATCATGGTACTTATTGAAGCCTGTAAAAGCATCATTTTCCAGTACAAATGGTTAGGGATTTAAAACAAAATTCACCTCAAAATCGTTTAGCAGATCATGCTTAAGTGCAAAGTTGATTTCCGATTTAACAATGATTTTGTGCATATTGTCATTAGGTGTGCTTTAAAAAATGTCATTGGTAGAAATATAAGGTGATTAAAGTCAGAATGGTAGTCTAATCCTTCCGAGTCATTGACAGATCATTCAAAATTTTGTGATAAAATACTATCAAAGAGGTAGGGCATTTCTAAGTGTCAAATATTTATAGATCACGTTATGAAATAATTATTGTCGTAACCTTATCTTAATCAAATGATCATGTTACACTTTATTGACCGCCATGCAAAAATGGACGCTTCACCGACATGCTATGCGAACATGGACGCCTTACCGGATATGCTTTTTCTAATTCTAATCATATAGAAAATCTGTAAGAATTGGCACTTACCTAATCCTTAGTTTCGTGTAATGTCCCGCTGGTCGACGGCTAGTAGATTTGGTACATCTTTATCATCAGTTTGTTCAACCAGAAAGAGGCTAGGGCACATGTGGAACTCCCTGATTTGGGGTTTTCGGGTCTTACCAATAACTGGAAATACCACCGGATACTACACTCCCCCCAGTTTTATTGTTTAGGCCCCCGCCAGGTAGAGGTCCATCAAACGGGGACCTCATTCCTAGGGCCTTTCCATGAATGACAAGGGTATTTTGCACCAATTGAATAGATCTTTCTTGGGTTTGTCTCACTACTTTGAGGGGGTCTTAATCAGTCCACGCTAACCAAGGAGTATGTTCTTTATGTGTATCATGTCAATATCTGGAAATTGAAATGCAGGGGTTTTGAACAACTGGTACCACTTGCCATACAAAAAGGACAAGAAGCCAATAAAAATCCACAGGCCATTGTCTGTCCATGTAAATTCAAAACTGACAACCAAAGGTTCACCATAACTTCAAAACGGGTCAATTCAACAAGTAAAAACTCCAAACAAATTCAAAAAACTATTTACATATATACATTCCCTTCCCTAATATATTTCCAAATACTGACCAAATACTGACCACACTGGCAAGTGCACCTGGTCTGAAGACCAACACCTCCCAACACAAACAGCTCTGCCCCTTCCAAATAATTGGACAACTGATCTTTCATAGGGGACAGAGATTGCCGAAGGGCCACAGTGTGGCCCAGGCCTGATCTCTCAAACTTCTGAACTGTGACACAGCCATCAGCTTTTTTCTCCAATATCAAAGGCTTCCAAGATTCTGTCATCACTTGACATGAGCTTTGCCAAGATTTGAATGGTTGGCCATCCAACTATGGGTAAAAATCCTTGTAAGTGCATGGTCAAAGCTTTGAGAAATCTGAATAAAACAAGACACTGTCTGTCCAACGGCTGGGGTTTTCAGATTTCCTTTCCCTCGTGTGAAAGGCAACTGAGGGTGTTTATCTGGATTCGCTGTCCTTTCAACACCTATTGAGGCATAGGGCCCATTGTTTGGACTGCAGGTTATGGGTAGCAACCAAGATAATCCTGTCACAACTTGGCTCTTCCAACAGGGAATACATCATTGGATTTCTGTGGACAAAATCATGCCCATTGAATGATGTGGGAAGACTTACCTGGATCCCATGGGTACAGTCCTGTCTCATCAGGTGGTTTAAGGGGCAATGGAATGGGCTGGTGTTTTCTTCAAACAAGTCTACCAACCCTAAGTCAGATTACACAGGGCTCGGACTTCTACAAATGTTATTCCCTTGGACTGGACCTGTACCACTACAAGTATCCTTTGTTTAATTGACACATTCAGTATGAAAGGATGGTAAAGAGTAATTGGTGGATGCCGTGAATGACAAAGTGGCATTGAGTGGTTGAGACTTACATGAAAGGGATTGGGACACCTCATGCCCAACTAATTCCTGCACCGAAGGCTTCTCAACTTCTTGCTTTTGTTCTGAATCAAAATAAGAAGACAATCCATATGATCCAGTCAAACTTGCAGTTTGGCCCTTACAGGGCCAATTTACTGACCGATCCAACATGGGATGTCCCAAACTCATTTTGCTCAGAGGGATTACAGCCACTTTCTATGCATTTAATTAGGGTGGCTTCCACTTGATTGTCTAAGGACTTTTGGGCAAAGAAATGGGTCATTGAGGAAATGCTCTGAGTGTCCTGTTCCTCCATAATAGGAACTGCTTGCCTTGCATCTTTTAGGGCAAGACTATGCTGCCCCGGACTCTTCAAAGGAACGCTACGACTTACCTGAGCATCAACCTTGTACTCCTTACTCAACATATCCCGCAGCTTCCCAGACACAATTTTCACTGAATTGGGGGCAACACAAACGTTTCTTGGGCAACTACAGAAGTCATGGTTGGACTTGGAATGACTGCCCCCCCAGAACATAGGGACCACCTCCCCATGGGCAGTTGTCAACTTCCTTTCCTTTAAATCTAGGGTAATCCCCTGCTCCCTCAAAAAGTCTGATCCCAGCAGCATACTGTCTCCAATTGGGGCCACTTAGATGTTCATGGTGAAGGACTGTTGGCTAAGCCCCAGCTCAAAGAGCCCGGCCACATATCCATTCATTCTGAGCCCCTGCCCAGCCATGTTCATAATGACTTACTTTATGACTGGTGGGGGGGAAATTCTAAAGCTTTGTATACCTCTTCAGATATGAGGGTTACCTGTGCTGCTGTATCTACTATTGCATCAACAATTTCACCTTGTACCCTTACAGGCACCCTGTACATG
>MJUU01002726.1:138488-171171 GCA_002080025.1 Modiolus philippinarum | reverse complement strand
AGTGACTTGTGTATGTTTACATCTTGTAATTGTACACTAACTTGGTACACTAGTTCTTTTGTCGGGCAACGGATAACAGTGATTATAAGAGCGCTTTGGCAGTTAAATTCATGCCATGAATTCCGCTCAAAACGATGCTAGGGGCTGTCTCTAACTCACCATGAGGCATCAAATCAAATCAAATCAAATCAAATCAAATAAACTTTATTTAAAGTCGGCAAGTTAAATAACAATATAACAAAAGCTCTTACAGAGCTTTTGAACCGACATTAAGTGAGACAAATATACAGTGCATGCATACATAGATATATAATAATACAAGACATAAAACAGATATCAAGCAGAGACGTATATAAAACAGTACAAACACATATTACACATATGATATAAGACATAAACATCATTACACATTACATTGCTTCGTGATACCACATAAGTGTCCACATTCAACAAGTAGGCAAAAATAAATAGAAAAATTATCAAGCACATAAAAAGCACTAAAGTTGAAATAAAAGAAACATGTATGGCTAAAAACATAGCTGAGACAAGCAAATAAAAACATTTAGCAGATAAATAATAAAAGAGCAAACAAAATAAAAACGATATGGCTTTAGGCACGCTGCTCCAAGTTATTTAATTTTTACATGCACTACAAAAACAGGATTGTTTCTCCCACCTCGAAATCATAGTTTTGAATTGGTTGAAATTGGAACAGCTCCTTATCTCCTCAGGCAAGGAATTCTAGAGTACTGGGGCAGCGTACCTAAAAGATTGTTTACCATACCTTGTTGTTTTTACATGAGGGATCTGCAGTAAATTGCTGTACCTGAAATTATATTTCTGATTTTGTTTATTTATTAGGTCAGATAATACAGGTGGTGCTAGGTCATGTAAAATTTTAAAAGTTTCCAAAGCCATGACCCTGATACGTCTTATATGAAGAGATGGAATTTTTGCCTTAATGAGTTCTTCATATGAAGAATTGTAATCAAAATACACATACCTTAATGCTCTCTCCTGGATTTTTTCTATTTTCTTTGTATTAGCAACTGAGCAAAAATGCCAAGAAAGGGAACAAAAATTAAAATTAGACAGTATGAATGTATGAAAAATAGTAAGCCTACTTAATTTACACAAATTTTTACCAATTCTTTTCAAAATATTCAGTTGCTGTACAGCTTTTTTACAGATAGACTTAATATGGTTATTAAAATTTAACATAAAATCAATGTCAACACCTAAGAGCTTAACTGTTTCATCACATGTAATACTACTATCACCAATATTAAAAGACGGAGATTTTTGTGCTGTTTTTTTCCCTACGGCAATCGCCTGAAACTTTTCAGGGTTAGCCTGCATACATTTGACATGAAACCAATCTATTAATATTTTACTTTCATCTTCTAAAACATTAATTAAATTATCAAAATTTGGAGAACAGTATGACAAGGTATTGTCATCTGCATAGTTATACAAATCACCTTTATCTATAAAATAAAAAATATCATTAATAAAAAAATTAAAAAGTAAGGGTCCCAAGATGGAGCCTTGGGGTACACCTTTTTGTATATCTGCCCACTGGCTTACAATACCACCTATTTTTATTTGTTGTTTTTTTCGAGTTAAATAAGACATTAATAAGTTGCATGCTTCCCCAGACAGGCCATAGGAGGACAGCTTACAGATCAGTATATCATGGGGGAGGCAGCCAAACGCTTTTGATAAGTCCATAAGGCATGGCTAAGGCTTGTTGTTGGAGGCCTCGTGGTAACTTCATTATAAAGAATAATAAAGGCATTGCTTGGTTCTGCCATGCATTTGTAGAGAGTTTGTCTCTAGTGCATTTACTTTATGTTTTCTTTGTTTCTTCAAGCTGTAAAAAAGAGATATCAGTTGTCATCTGAGAAACAGAGAAAGGGGAGTAACATAAACCGGTATAACCCTACCGCTAGCTCTTACTAGTGCCGGTACAAAGTCCGCCTATTCCGAGTTCCTATTGTTGTCTATGTTTGTCTTTTCTCTTTTTATTGTTTTTCTTGTGCAGTTCCCTGGAAAATTGTGGCATGTGATTGTAATTTAGGCCATTGTAGGTGTTTCCTGTTACTTTTGCCTCATTAAGGAGGTTCGCTTCCCATGTTTTGAGATTTCTGTCAGATTTTCGGAATTCTCTGGTTTTATCCATTTAAAAGCATTATAATTTTTTGCCCATGGACCCCCTTAATTTTTCCCATAATTTCATTTAATACATCTTTATGAACATTCTATATTTTCATTGAATTTTATTTATTCTGTCATTCGTTCGTGGTCAAACCTTGCTAATGTTAATCCTATGAAAAATCCGAGGAGTTCAGTTTCCCGCCAAATTCTCAATCACTCAATCACTCAAAAACGAGATCATCAACCTATCATTTTTTTCCCTTAAATTATTTCTTTTTTAATTTTCTAACAAAAAATCACATTTATTTGAAATCCTATTTATTTTCATATGTAGTAGCGAAACCCCTTAATGCCATAGTGGTCCACAAGTAACTTGCTCACACATGTGTAAAACATGGGAACATAAAGATATTTTTTCAGACAAAGAAACTTGCTTTTGATAGGTAAAAGTTCTTATGCGGGTCGTATGAAATATTAGAATATGGAGGTGTTTTGTGAGCCTAAGATGCTTGCCTTTATACGTGTAAAACATTTGAATGTAAAGATATTGTTTTAGCAATAGAAACATGTTTCTAGACGTGTAAAACATGGGACATTTGGAGATGTGTGTTGGTCCAAAGCATCTTGCTTCTAGACGTGTGAAACATGGGAATATAGAGAGGTTTGTAAGGTAAGATACTTGTGCCTAGGCCTATAAAACATGGTAATATTGAACTGTTAATCTGAAAACCTTGTGTCTAAACTTGGGAAAAAAAGGGAAAAAATGTCTTTTCTTACAGTGTGGAGTTGGTAAAACAAATCCCCGTGTTAGAGATGTATGCTCTTTATTTTTCGTAGATACTTACTTGTATATGAGATAATATCTCATGTGTACACTTTGTTCTATTACTATTATCTAAATATATGTAAATTCTAAATTCTGGGGTTTAACTCCCTTCATCGTAGTTTTGTCCTCAGCTATATTTGATATTAATGATTAATCAAATTTCGTTTGGTTTGATGCATTTTAAACAATTTTGGAAATAAGGGATTTCCTATGTTTGGGTTCTAGTGCTGCTGATGAGGAATTAATTTCCAAAATGGCCATACAACTCATTAAAATTATTGCAGTTGGAGTTAACATATGTACAATGGTCTCATGTTCATTTACTCCATATCCTTTCGTAAAATATTGAAATATGAAAATAATGTGCGAGGGCTTTTTAACGTTTAAACATGAGAATACGGAGATGTTGTGTGATCCCTACAAAAAGTGCTCCTGGGAATATGGAGATATAGTGAGAGTCATATGAAAATTTCTCCCACAGTCATAATAACGTTTATTTCAATGGAGGTGTGCTTAAATGCGGTTTGTGTGCTTAAAATCAATGATTACACGACTATGATTACTCTTTAGTGCAATCGCGATTACCGATTGTTGTCATTTTTATGTAGTAGAAGTTTGTGCTATGCATAGGTCCTTTATGGTTTTTAAGGTAAACCAAAGCAGTCTTATAAATGATTTGATTCTAATAAAAACACGGAGCTCCTCTTTAAACAAAACAAGACAGAAAAGTCTACTATGCCCTGTGATTGTTTAGTCCTGTGGTTGTCTACTGTTAATCTTTTTGTCTGGCAGCAGATGGCAATTGTAAGAACACTTTGCAAGTTAATTTTATGTTTGTTGAAGATCCCGCATCCATGTTTATAAAGTCATGGATGTAGCGTTGCTCAACATCTAGCAGTGCATTCCGCTCAAACAGGGTTGTTCCATTGCTTTTCACCATGTATTTTTAGAGACTTTGTCTTATGTACATTTACTCCATATCCCTTCATTGCTTATTTAATTGTTAACCATGGTTAAAAGTTGTACCAAATAGCTTAACACAGGACTTCCCGTCAATTTATTTTCTGCATATGGCCATTTCGACAACTTACGTCTCTTCAGTGCAGATAAAATATAAACATTTTAGAATACCATAAACCTCAAAAATGTAAACAAAAATGATAGAGAAGAAATAGCCAATATGATTTAAATGGAAAACCAAAATCACCTGAGGACAATGCTTTACACGAGGGAGATACATTTTAGTTTTTAACAAAATGTACAAAAATTAAATTATTGCAAGTTTCCACATAAATTGGCTTTCGGGGACTACTGGGCTAGTGAATACCCCTGGAGACCACATTCCACCAGCAGAAATATCGAACCTATTTAAACAAATAATTAAATACTGAACTTACTGTCAAAATACAGTTTCTGCATATGGCCATTTCGACAACTTATGCCTCTAAGTGCAGATAAAATCTTGAAAATTCTGTCCGATATTTTTTGTTATTGCCGTTCTTGATTATTATAATAAAATATTACCAATGAAGCATAGTTGAATCTCTCTGTATGTAAATTTTGATTCAGCTCATCATTGAATGATATAATGATATGACATATCGGTGTAGCAGATGAAAATGGAAATTATTTGTTTGATTGCAGTTCTTCATTAATTTGACATTCCGATGTTAACTAACTCACTGACAGCCTGGTGGTTGCAAAATATTGAGTATGACATTTCGACCTTCCGGAGCATCTGATGTACCTCTTAGTTTGCACGGAAGTTAACAATGTAAGTATTTGATGTAATGTTTGTATTTTCCTGATTTTTTGGATGTCTCGTGTTTTTTAATTTTCTCGTTTTCTCGTATCTTGACTTTCATTATTGGTAAATACTCGTCCTTTGTTTGTTTGGTATTCTACTGCCAGTTTCTAAAGTCTTTTATTATAGGTAATGTTATTTTAAGTTGTCTACTGCCAGTGTCTAAAGTCTTCTATTATAGGTAATGCTATTTTAAGTTGTGTAATGGAATTATATTTGGACACAGAGCATGTAAATGGTAAATGGTTTCTTTTAAGAATTGCACAAATGCAGTCATTTAAATTACATTTTTATTGTAAAAGCGGTAACAATAGCAGTTAGTATTATCCTAGAATATTGCTCATTATTTCAGCTGCCCTGAAATATAGACAAAGAATATAGTGACAAAGACACAATGTCATATATTTTGGCATTGTAAGAGTTGTTACATAATTATAGAATATACCACAAGATCCTGTTCATTACCATATTTTATCCATAGAGATAGTTAAGTTTTAAAATGTAAGGCATTTCAAAATTAAAATTTAGCTATTGAGAGTGGATAAAATATGGCAATGATCAGGATAGAGTAGTGTGATTTTTTTCTCAAATGATACATGATCACCGAGAATTGAATTACGAATAGACTTTGTAGGAAATAGCACGGGGCTTTATTAAACATTTGTTGATGAAAATTCATTAAACCGATCAGGCCCAGTTTAAACTGAACATACCACTAAATAATCTCCTTTCATAAATGGAGAAGAAAAGAAAGTGAAACACGGTTGTAAGACTCAAGCCAAAAAAAAAAATAATAATAATAAAAAGATAAATAAATAAATAAAAAAATGATAAAACATAGAATCGTTTGTATGCAAAACAAAAGTTCATGTATCACTGCCTTAACTGTTTCAGAAATGTCTTCAATAAAGACAGCTGAAAAAAGGGATTATAGCATAAACTTATTGTTTTGAAAATTCAGAAATGGCTGTTAATCAACGGAGAAAAAGACAGATGGTTTACTGACAATACATGAGAAAAAACTGTTTAATAGTATGAATTGGAGGTAATATAGAAAATTTCCCCAAAACACAGAAACATGAAATTCTATATTTTCATAAAAAAAAAAAAAAAAAAAAAAAAAAAAAAAAAAAAAAAAAAAAAGAAAGAAAAAAAGAAAAAAAAAAAGAATTCGAAAACGTTTTCAATTTTTATTATATTATCAGTTGTGTCAACCTAGTCAAATAGGAGATAAATTCAAGTAAATATTACGAATATTACAATGTAAAATTTTAAAAGACTAAAGAAAATTATGTATTGACAAAAGTTTAGGTGTTCCTGTAATAATTTTGAACTTAAAAGAAATCATGGCATGTAGTATCCCGTCAAAATTACGAATGCAGTTTTTTACAAGCTCCTTTATGTTGGTAAAATAGTCCTAGCTTACGGATCAATTTATCACTATTCACTACATAGAAATTTATTTCACAGTAACTTCGTTATTTTGTTTTCATATAAACTTTCAATCATCTGTTTTTTTTCTATATTAGTTATTTTTAACATTTGTTCATTATTTATCACTTTGGACATTTAAGAGTTTTAACAATAATGTAAAATATACACATATATTTGTTATTTTTATACACTATTTTCCGTTCCAAGTTTATCTACAATAGCTTAAGAAAATAGAGATTCTTTTCTAATAATATCTCATTACGAATTGCAATCGACAAGATACTCTGCTTGCATCCGTAAAATTAGCTTCGAGATCTAATGGCCTGAAAAATTTACACACATAATGGCCTCTCACTGATACTGCCGATGTCTACTGAAATATATGATGATTCTTGACCAAAACCCTCGGGAAGTTTTGAGTCTGATTTTTCTTCCGTAGTGCGACAGTGTTTTACCAGCAGACAAGGCTCCTAGAGCTAGCCGGCATTTTAGCGGCGAGCACCCCTTGACCCATCATTCAAAATTACATATTGTCATTTTCTCTCAATATTGTGGTTATGGAGTTAGTAGTCTACCTGTATTGGGTTTTATTCGTATGTTTATGATACTGCAGGGAAACGGGATAGATAAATGGGAGTTATGGGTACCCATAAACCGGTTTATCCCTACCGCTGGCTTTTGCTAGTGCCGGTACCAAGTCCGGCTGTCCCGAGTTCCTATCGTTGTTTACGTTTGTATTTTGTCTTGTTTGTATTTTTCATGTTTAGTTCCCTTGCAGATTGTGGCATGTGACCGTAATTTTCAGCCATTGTAGATGTTTCCTGTTATCCCATCTTTTACATATAAACTGCGCAAAGAGTCATTCTGAGCTATTTGAAAAAAAATATACATATTATTTCTTTCATTAATAATTTCGTTACTTTAAAATCACATTGTGCAGCTTGTTATAAAAGCTTGCCTTTTAATATAAAATGTAACAATTTTGAATACCAGAATACAAATATAACCAAGTGGCATAATAAACAGTAAAGTTCGTTATGCTATACACGTGTTTCAAGGAGAAACCTCTCATCGGCAGCATTAGAATCAAATAATGTGGAAAGCCATAATTCAAAAATAGTCAATAAGAAGTACTCATTACCAAAACAAATATCGAAATAGGAGACCAATATCCAGTACCAAATAAAAAAGTTTTTTGTCCAAAATGTGCACCAAGTAAATCAACATGTATACAGTAGTTATAGACAAAGTGAACGCTATTAATTACCATGGATACAGTAGTTGTAAACAAAGTGAACGCTATGATTTACCATGGATACTGTAGTTGTAAACAAAGTGAAGGATATGATTTACCATGTATACTGTAGTTGTAAACAACGTGAAAGCTATGAGTTACCATGGATACTTACGACATTTCACAGATGTATGGAGCTTCACTCTCACAAGGCTCATCTATCAACATATAAAAGAACTTCTTACTCGGATTATTCATGATTTGCACGCAGTGTTCATCTCCATCTACGTCATTTGGTTGGTTTGGTCCCCAATTCATGAATGTGGTAGGTTGTCCATTTGACACCCATCGAAACGAGCCTTCCTTGACCAAATCTTGGGCACCGATCCAGTATTGATTATGACCTATACAAAAATTTATTTCAGGATTTGATCAAAGATTCTCACAAATTGTTCTTACAAGAGAGCTTAATAATGACATTCATAACGTTAACTATATCTATGAATTTTGCCTAAAAATAATATGCATTGTAGAATACAAATTATCAATATAGCACAATCCATACATTCGCAACAGGCCTGCGTTCAATTACACTGCAATGTAATGCACTACTTTTCCATCACTTTGATTACCATTACGTATTTTGAAAAGTAATGCATTACATACCACATTACACGAAGAGTTTAAAATATCAGAAATATTTGCACTTTATGAATATTTATTGGTTATAGTATAACTATTCAACCGTCGTGAATATCAATCAAGATTCAAGAGTGCCGAGCAAAGCTGAAGAATTTAACGAGTTCCGGAACTTATTCCGAAACGAGTTTAATCCACTGCGTTGGCTGACACGAGTGACATTTTTATTGATAATCATCACGGTTGATAAGTTATGATTTTTATTATAAAGATTTTTAATCAAAAACCGAAATTTTAGATGAAGATGATTGTTTTCATAACCATTTCGCCTGTTGTTTACTTCATAACGACATTGAAGAGTTATGTGTCGTCACTACCTACATTGACTATGAATCCTTTGATTTTCACCAGTGATAATATGACATTTATTTATTTATTATTTCACCGCTCTCTATATTATAATCAAAATTATACAGATACAAAAAGTCAAAGTGGATTTTAATATCAATATCCAAAAAGCATTGCTATAACAATAAAAAATATCTCCACTTTGAATGTATAAAATTCACTTGGTACAAGAAGATGCCCATTGAGAAAGTCTACTGAAGTTAAGAGCGCATCAATGAGTTTTATCCTTAAGTAATTGCTTAACGATGTTCAAAGAAAAAAAAGGACAAAAATAAACAAACAGAAATCATGCGACATTGTTGATAAATTAAACAATAAATTGATATGACAATCAAAATAAACTACATAGAAATAAAGGACAAAATTCAACAATGAATGTAAAGCCAAACATTTTTGAAAAAAAAATAACATCAAGGTCTGACGGCTAAGTAGTATTTATGCAGAACGTTTTGAGCGATAAAAACAAGGCCTTATATAGTGTATCAATATACTGAATTATAAAGATTCCAATTCAACATGATTGTCTTAAAGCTTACTGACGACTTACTTGTTTGTGCCATTAATTTTTCAATTTCTTGTTGTGTACTGTTATTATTTATTGTTGCTAAAGTTGCAGGTCGTCTATAATACCGATTACCAAACTCTTCACAAAGTGTCTGTAATATTAATGAAAAAATGTCAGTGACAATTAATTTCAAATTTTCTGCAGAAGACACTTTATTTGTATGTTCCTTGTTAATGACAATTAGTCTAATCGCTTCGTACAAGAACAGATTATTGCCGTTCTTAAACTCAAGTCTTTTCTTTTTCATATGAATTAGAATTGCTTATTATACAGTGGGATGCACTTGATAGTTTTATTATCTAGAATATATCGATGTGTGCTTTGCGTTTGAGAAAGAATGTTGGTTGTCGATGTGGTTTGGTATAGGTTGTCTCACTGCTTTTGGTTGCTCTAAATGAACTTTCTGATGGAATATTGATAAATAACATAATACCGAAGTTCTGTTAATTTGGATTTTGCATATGCGCATTTCGACAACTTGTGTCTCTTCAGTGCAGATCAAATCAAAATATTGGAAATCCATGTACCGAAATATGTGTAAAGACTGATAGAGAACAAATTACCAGTAAGATCTAAAAAGAAAAGCCAAAAATTAGCTAAGGACAGAGTTATGCAAGAAGGAGATAGTCCTTCGTTTTGAACAAAATTTTGTAAGATTTATATATTGCAAGATTCCGGAAAAAAATCGATTTTCGGGCCAGCACTAAAGTAGTGACTACTGGGTTGGTGAATACCCTCGGGGACTAACAGTCCACCAGCAGAGGCATCGAAGCAGTGGTAATGAATAACATAATACCGAAGTTCTGTTAATTTTGATTTTGCAAATGCGTATTTCGACAACTTATGTCTCTTCAGTGCAGATAAAATCAAAATATTGGAAATCCATGTACTGAAATATGTGTAAAGACTGATAGATAAATGAGAAGACAGTGTTGTCGTCATAGAAACCTGAAAATGAAGTAAAATATGTCTGCTTACCAAAGCACCAGCAAAAGTTGCATTGCTTCTACCAAGGAAGAAACATTTATTTTCAAAAGGAGTCCATTGGTCTGGACAAATGCAATTTGCTTAAAATATAAAAACAAAACATAAAGTAATAAATGTTTACAAGATTTATTTTAATATACACATAGTGATAAAACAATCACTGAAAACATGCATGTCAATATATTTTTAATCAACCAATTAAAAATCAAATAGAACAAATGTGATGATAACCCTGGTCTCAAATGTTCCATAGTCTAAACGAGTTATCTGATTTATATGAACGGTTGAGGGTCATTTGTTTTAATTTGAACATATTTTATTTGCTATTAAATACAAAAAGGATAAGACACAAGTTTATCCAACTTATGAAGTCTTCTCCGAAATACAGTTTAATACAATAATGCAGATAGAGCATGCTCATTTGTGTGGGTCATTTGTTATTTGCAAGCCTCTTCCAATTTCAAAACATCCTGCTGCATCAACTAATCAACTAATCCTGATGTTGCATTTCTAATGAAAATTAAGATGATCCAATCAAATATTGAAACTGCACTCAGTCCTCAAAATTGCTCTTATAGGTACAACATAGACACGACGACAGTTTATGTTTCCATGAGCAAATGAAATGCAAAAATTTAATAAAGAATTCAGACTCAAAAATATTTATTGGTAACATTTTTCTTGAAGATCCTTCAAATTATGGTAATTATAGTATTTCTTGTTAGTTAAATGCCTACCTCATGCAAGCAACTCCTTGCTTGTTCTATTGTCCATTACGTGCAAAGAGATATATCCTATTTGGACTGGGAATAAAATAGTACTTACCAACACTGGCAAGGACGAGAACTATGCTTATCTGTTTCCAAAGAGAGGCCATTATAATGGGATAAAATATTTATTACAAGTACAGAAAATCAGATTGAATACAGTATTTATAAGGATATGTTATCTAATCTGTAAGTGCTTTTGATTTTCACGTGAGCATTGGGGTGCATACTTAATGACTTGTGTTACTTGTCCTTCACAAGATCTAGATTATATAATTCTGTAAGGTTTATGTGGTCATTGGAATAGATTCTGGAAACGTAAAATTTAGAACGAAGTTCAGGGTGAATAACAAAATACCGAAGTTAATGTTAATTTGGATTCTACATATGCGCATTTCGACAACTTATGCAGATTAAATCAAAGTGTTTGAAAATCCCCCGGGGAAAATCCATATACCGAAATATGTGTAAAAGCTGATAGAGAACAAACTACCAATAAGATCTAACTAGAAAAGCCAAAATCAGCCAAGGACAGAGTTGTGCAAAAGGGAGATACTCCTTAGTTTTTAACAAAATTTTATTAAATTTAGATATTACAAGTTTCCAGATAAAATCAGTTTTCGGGCCATCACCGAAGTACTTGCTAGGTGGTTGGTGAATACCCTCGGGGACTAACAGCCCACCAGCAGAGGTATCGGCCCAGTGGTATAAAATCGTTATTTATGTTTGTCTTTTGTTTTCATTATTGTTTTTCTAGTGCAGTTCGCTTGTAGATTGTGGCATGTGATTGTGGTTCCCAGCCATTGTAGGTGTTTACTGTTATCCTGTTTTTTGTAAATACTGAAGTTGCTGTTAATTTGGATTCTGCATATGCACAGTTCGATAATTTATGCCTCTTCAAAAAGACGGAACTGTCAATAGATTTCATTCAGAACAAAAATATCTTTTCTTATTTCACTCAATTTTTTTTATCTCAAATAAATGATCTATGCTCAGAGAGATATAAAGTACAGAGTACAATAAGAAGAATTACAGGAAACATCTACAATGGATGAAAATTACAATTACATGCCACAATCCGCCGAGGAACTACACACGAAAAAATCAAATAAAACAAAAGACAAACGTAAACATCGATAGGAACTTGGAATAGCCGGACTTGCTACAGGCAAAATCAAAAGCCATCGGTAGGGTAAAAATGGTTGTGGGTACCCAAACCTCCTATTTATCTGTTCCGTTTCCCTATATGTTAGACTACTAAATCCATGACCATAGTCTTAATTAAGAGAGAAAATGACAAAACGTTATTTTGAAAGATTGGTCAAGTGGTGTTCGCCGCTAATCTGCCGGCTGGCCCCAGGAGCCTAGCTTCCTGGTAAAACACTATGGCTCTACAGAAGAAAAATCAAATCCTAAACTTCCCGCAGGGTTTGGTCAAGGATCACATTGGAAGTATCAGTGAGAGGCCAGTATGTATGTAAAAATTTTCAGGTCACCTGAACGCAAAGCAAATTTTACGGATAAAAGCAGAATAACTTGTCGGTATCCCCTAATCAGCAAAGACCGTAAGTTACGTTCTAGTTATTCTTGGATTTTAATCAGCTTCTGGCATTTCCATAAAAACATTAGAAATATTTGCGAGTAACGCAATATTTAGATATCAAATGTTCATATCTATTGTAAATTTCTTAAATGTATTCAACAACTTATAAAATATGCAACCCTGTTGTAAAAGTTTTGCTGTGATAGTAAGGTTGCATTCATTAAAATTGTCAAGAGTAGTACCAACGTGTGTGAATCGTACTAGTTTAAATATACACCATGTAGGATTGAGCATACCGCCGTCAAGAGAAGGGAAAATAGTAGTAAAGAAATCAAAATCATCTTTTTTTTATCATATATTTTAGATTTTATTACAAAAGCCAATAATGAAAGTTAAATCCAGAAAAGGGCTGTATTTGGAATCATTGCTAGCTTTATTTAAATTCAGTTCTTGTTGGTAAATTATGTCTACATAATCTAAAAACTGGGAATGGTCAATAGTAGGGATATTGTAAATATACCTGCTGTTATCATTGAAAATAGAAATAATTTTATCACTGTTTTGTATGGTTCTGTTTTGAAGTCTCGACTTCTAAATTTTATTTACAGATCCTGCACCAAAGATGATAGATTGTTTATGACTTCATAAAACCACGGCAGTAGAATACCGAAGGAACAAAGCAAAGATTACATAAATCAAAGTCCAGAGACAATGCAAAAGTAAGAACACCAGAAGACGGAAGACCAAAGACGCTACACAGTCACAAAACGCAAACACAACAAATACAACAATAAAAACTAAAGCACTAGGTCTAACCGTGTGAACTCTCAAAGAGTGACATCAGGTGCGCCGGAAGGGTTAGCATGTCCTGCTCTGTATACAGCACCTGTCACACTGTCAGTTGGTCAATCAAGGGTAAAGTCAGAATCGGTAATGTCAAATCCGGGAAATGTGAGTTTTCATTTGTGACACCGACATTGCATATCTATCTATGAGGTCGTTGTGACGGCCAGAGAATTTCTGAAGGGACGAAAGTAACAATTGCTGAACATAGCCCTGACTCAGCAATTTTGGAACAGTGCTTTTGCTCTCTCCGCAAAGTCATTGTATGAACTACAAGCTCTACAGTAACGTATTTATTGTGAAATATATACTCCATATGCTGGGTGAGGTAGGTATATTGCTGCTGAGAAAGGGAATGTTCACAATTGGGAAGTCAAAATTATCACGTTTGTGATTTAACCTAGATTTTAGACGTTCATGTTCGTCAACGTATAACAAAGGTCGAGGTATACGTCAAAGTGAACAACAAGGCTTTCAAAAAAAAATTATCGATTATTTATCAGTAGAAAAAGAAATAACTGTAAATTTCGTTTGATATAATGGGCTAGAGACTAACGGAAATAGGGGAAAAACAGTGTCTGTTTAATTTCCAGATATCTGTATTGGATTTAGTTTCTTCTAAATATCTTATACTTGAATTCTTGCTTTTCTGGTAAAAAGGCTTACACAAAGAAAACAAAAACATTTAGCTCAGTCCTTTTATTTAGCTTCTGCTACATAGACATGTACATTCTCTAAAAAATCTAAAATTTAAGGAATATTTACATTAGATATATCCAAATGAACTTGAAATTAAAGAAACAACTGATACACTTACTTCAGCTTCGTTCCTAGATCCTTTGTTGGATATTGACGAAGATAGACTTTGAAATCTAAGCTTTATGACAAGCGTGATGATTTTAACTTCACAATTTTGAACCTTCCCTTTCTTAGCAGCAACATACCTACCTCTGTACATTTCACAGTTGATTCAATACTGTCGAGCATGCAGTTTGTACAGTGAGTTTTTGAACAGAGAAAAACACTGTCTCACAGCTGCTTTGTCAGAGATTTGTTCAGCCTATGTTAATTTCACCCCTTAAGAAATTGTATGACTGTCAACATAACATCATTTAAAGATATGACGTGTCAGTGTCCCAAATGAAAGCAGACATATTCAGGTAGATTCACGTCTTCCCGGATTTGACGATACCAATTTTGACAATTTCCCGAATTGACCCACTTACAGTGTGACGGGTGCTGTTAACAGGGCAAGACATGCTTACCATTCCAGACCACCTGATGTCGCTCACGGATATTATTGGAGTTTACACAGTGAGTACTTGGGTTTTTAGTGTTGTCTTGTAATATTTTAGTTTTGTCTTCGCTAGTTATGTTTGTGGTACCGGTCTGTCCTTAAGCGGTTGGTCTCATTGATGGTCTCCGCTGTAGAATTTTAGGACATTGGACCATACACCTTTAAGTCTGCACTATACACATTTCTTATTTAAAAAGTTACGAAATTTTGTAATCTTTACACCAAGGAAAGCTTTCTATTCTCTTTCCTTTTGAATTCGCTTAAAGTTTAGTTTTTATTTTTCAACATTTCAGCCATATTTCTGCCCCTTTTATAGGCAATGAGTGGTTGTGAGGTAAATATTTGTTTGCATCTAGGATTTTTATTTAATTCATTCGAATGTTTTAAAAGGACTTTCTTTATTTTTCGCAGTCCAGGATTGTATTTGGTTACAAATACGAGACAATGTTTACTTGATTTCTGTTTTTATTTTCAAATCTCGTCTCTTGGATTGTCATCACCTCTCTGAATATTTCATTAATGTGGTTCGAGCAGTAACCTCTATTAAGAAGTCGTTATTTGAAAGAATTGAAATTAAGTTTAATTTATTTATATCACTTGTGTTTCTTAAATGACGGATAGTTTCACCCTTTACAAACCCTTTAAAAGAGGGTGACAACTACTCCTTTCTAAGTATTAGAAGGTTTCTGTTTTTTCGCGAAGGTTTTAATATCTAATGTACCCGTGGTTTCGAATCTGTTTCCTATTTTACGAGAGGATATGGAGTGAATGAACATGAGACCATAACACATATGTTAACTCCAACTGCAATAATTTTAATGAGCTGTATGGCCATTTCGGAAATTAATTCCTCATCAGCAGGACTAGAACCAAAACAAAGGAAATCCATAATTTCAAAAAATGTTTAAAATGCATAAAACCAAACGAAATCCGAATAATCAGTAATATCAAATATAGCTAAGGACAAAACTACGATGAAGAGAGTTAATTCTTAGGTTTTAGAATTTATATCAATTTAGATAATTGAACAAAAGTGTACACCATATCTAAGAAAAATAAAGAGCATATATCTCTACCACGGGGAGTTGTTTTACAAACTCCACACTGCAATAAAAGACAAACTCCTATATATATTAGAGTATCCAGGAAAGCTAAACTAATAACTGCTATGTGGTACGTAAATTTTAGGTGTTGATGACTTTTGTTTGCAATTTCGAATAGGTTATGAATTTCCGATTCCCTCCCTTTGTATAGTAAAACGATATCATCACGATATCTCTTACAATGGATGATGTTTGATCTATGTTCAAAATTAAAAAGTATGTTTTCAAGAATTTCGTACATACGAATGCCCCGCCCGTCGGCACGCCGATTAATTGTTTGTAGATTTTGTTGTTGAAAGTAAATTCTTTGTTTTCCAGTATAATTGTTAATATTTCTATCAAAAATATTCAACAGAAGGTATAGGTATTTTATAATCATTGTTTTTTACCTTCATCAGTGCTTTTCTTGTTGCTAATAATATTTCATTTCTTTCGAACATAGTATACATATTTGAGGCGTCTGTCGTTACAATGTATTATCATTAGATATGGTTATATTTTCGATTATTCTAATAAAATGTTTTGTGTCTTTCAAGTACGTACTTTGTTTTTGTACTAATGGTACTAAGATGTAATCAATAAAATGGGATAGGTTGTGGGAAGGTGTTCCACATAAGGATACAATTGGACGACAAGGTATTATGTGATTTCGTTTGTTGTCCATTTCAATGAAAGTTTCATCCGATATTTTATGAATTTTGGGTAATAGGAAAAAGCGTCCCAGTTTTCTTTTCTTTTATTTAGATTTTTCGTGATGAATAACAAAATACCAAAGTCATTGTTAATTTATATTCTGCATATGCGCACTTCGACAACTTATGTCTCATCAGTGCAGATCAAACCAAAACACTTGGAAGTCCATTAACCGAAAAACGTGTAAAAGCTGATAGAGAACAAATAACCTAACAAATCTGAATAGAAAAGCCAAAATTCAGCTAAGGACAGCTATGCATGATGGAGATACTTCTTAGTTTTAATCAAAAGTTTGTAAAATTTAGATATTGCAAGTTTCAATAAAGTCGATTTCGGGTCAGCAACGAATTACTGACTACTATAAAGCAGTGAATGAATGAATAAGGGTACTCGTTTTGATAAATCAAACTTTTTCTAGTTTGATTTTTACTGTGAGTCTGTTTGTGTATTTATTTTTTTAGCAATTCATCACACATAAGGGAGGGTTTGAATCCAAGAAAACGAGTTTAACCCCACCGCAATTTTTGCGCCTGTCCCAAGTCAGGAATATGTTGGTCACTGGCTTGTCCCCGTCTTCTTATAAAATTTTAGTTTCTTGACATTCGGGTTATTTGGTGTGGTTTTCATTGATTTATTCACCTTTTTACGTTTTTGGGGCCATCTAGGGCTTGCTATATGGTGTGAGGTTCCTCACTGTGTTGAAGACCGTACGGTGACCCCTAGATGCTTTGTTTTGGGTCGTTGTAACCTGGATATGGGATGTTGTCTCCTTGACATTTACCCCATTTCCTTTCTTTTTCATATTTCCGTTATATAAACTGTTACTAAATTTGCAGCCCGGCTTATATATCTTATGATCTCGTTAAACTCATTATCAGTATCAAAACATCCCAGTTACGTTAAATTTCGATTCAGCCTATCACTTCAACGCCTTATTGAAAGGTATGACATACCTGTGTCCAAATGAAAATGGACATTTTTACTTAGATTTCAGTTCTCGATAGATTTGACATCCTCCGGTTTTAACTTTCCCCCGGGTTAACTCACTGACAGCCTGATCGGTGTCATGCACGGAGTAGGACATCTCTACCTTCCGGAGCATCCGTTGTCACTCTTATTTTGTACGGAAGTTAACAATGTAAGTGCCTGCAGCCCTTTTCACAAAAAATCTTACGATAAAAATTAGTCGTAAGTCTTTAAGATTTCATATTGACTTACGATTAAAATTTATCGTAAGATTTTTTGTGAAAAGGGCTGCTGATTTTTTTATTACTCTGAATTTGTGGATGTCTCATTTCTCCCACCTCGGACAAGGGAATCCATTGTTTTCGGAGTGCAAGATTTTTCTGTCTTACAGGAGGGGGGGGTGTGGGGGGGGGGGGNNNNGGGTGTAAGACAAGTCACACGCGTATATTCCCGCCAGTTTTTATATCATAAAATATACACATTTTAGTCCACATGTATCGAAAAGTATATAATTAAAAGTATGAAACAGTATATTAACTTCTTAAAAACGGTAAAATGTAAATTAAAACAAATCATAAATGCTTAATCATTGTCACCGAAATAACCCCGGACTCGGACGCGTGCTCCATGTTTTATAACGTCGTAAAAAGGGAAATAATTCACTGATGTTAACAGTGATTTGTTTAATTTTTTAGATGTTGAGGGGAAAAAAATAATCAAACACCAGTGAGAGGGTCAGACCCTCGCCCTGGTGTTAGATTCTTACAGTCTTTTTTGTTATTTTTCTCGTTTCTTGTCTTTGATTTTTGTTTTTTAAGCGTCCTTTGTTCTCTCGGTAATCTACTGTTGTTTCTCTCAAGTTTTTATTCTTTAAATATGCGCTATTGTAAAGATATGATATTTTTTCAGTTGTCTTATTGACGGGAGGTGCTAGCGGAGCAGGACACGCTTACACATCCGGAGCACCTAATGTCACTCCCAGTTTTAATGGGAGTTCACACTTCGAGTACCTTAGTTTTTAATGTTGTCTTTTTATTTCCGTGCATTATGGCTGTCTCGCGTCCTTGTTTTGTCTTTGTTTTTCTCTGTTGCCGTTATTGCCATGTCTTCGGACTTCGATTTTTGTGGTCATCACTTCCCTTGTTCCTTCGGTATTCTACTGTCGTCTGTTTTTGGACACAGAGGATATATTAATGGCCCTTTTGCAAATAAGCAGTCATTTAAGTAACAATTTATTATAAATGCAGTTACAGTAACAGTAAGTTTTATCCTAAAATATTGCTCATTATCTCAGATGCCCTGAAATATAGAATAAATTGATTAAGACACATATATTGGCATTGTGGATCACATTGTAACGGTTATTCCTAATCTTTTAATAAGAAGATGGCAAAGAAAATCAATCACTGGACCTCAAGATAAAATTGAAACATAGAAACGTTTGTATGCAAAACAAAGTTTAAAAGGATCTTGCATAAGGTCAAATCAAAGACTGGGATATCTTTCACGAGTTTAAGAAATTTCGTGTTTTCTCGGGTTGTGCGTAGCAAAACGAGAGGAAAAGACGTATAATTTTTCTAACACGAGTGAACGATATCTCGATCTCTGATTTTGATCTAATGCAAGTTCCTATTTCTTCCATTTACCCGTGTAAGATGAGATCGCGTGCATCGATCTTACACGGGTCATCTTACACCGCAAACCATCATATTTACAAAACAAAAATGGCTGTAAATCCGTTAACTGCAGTAACAGAAGAAAGACAGATTACAAGCTGCTAATACATGTGGCCTTCCTCGATTTCTAGCAATAAATTCGGCTCAAACCAGTGCCAGGGCCGTCTTGAACTTACTTTGAGGTATGAGCAAAGCTCAGTGTTGAAGGGCTCATGGTGACTTCATAATGGAGAACAACAATAAATGCGTTGTTCCATTCCATTGCTTTATCATGTATTTGTAGAGAGAATTGGCCTCATGTGCATTTACTCTATGTCTCTCCATTACTTTAGTGAAAAAAAATCTTCGATAATATGACTAGAGAATTAATTCAGAAAATTCCTCAAAAGCATTAAATTATCGACTTATAAAGCAAAAGATCGAATTTGAAAATTTTTAAAAATTCTAGTTATTTTTTTTCACTTTTTGTAAGCTTAGGACAACAAATACACAATTATATGTGATTGAATAAACATTTCAAGGGAAAATACATATTGTCAGTTTGCCAGTCTAATCGAATAGGAGATGATTCTGACTTTACCCTGGATTGATCTACTGACAGTGTAGCGGATGCTGTATTCAGAGCAGGATATGCTTACCCTTCCGGAGCACCTGTTGTCAATCTTTGAGAGTTCAAACTGTTAGTGTTCTAGTTTTTATAGTTGTATCTGTAGTGTTTGTGTTTTGTGATTGTGTAGCGTCTTTGGTCTTCCGTCTTCTAGTGTTGTTTTGCCTTGTCTCTAAACTTTGATTTATGTAATTTTGTTCTTTGTTCCTTCGGTATTCTACTGCCGATGTTTTCCATTATATATAACAATGTGAAATCATAAAAGACCAACGAACATTATGTGTTCGGAAACGTTTAAGAGTACCTGTAAATATTTTGAACTTTTAAAAGAATGTGATTTGTAGTATCCAGTCAAAATTACGAAAGTGTAGTATGTTTATTCAAAAATCAACAGTTATTTACAAGCTCCTGGGTACAATATTGCATTCCATCCCATTTTAACACTATTCACCAACCCAGTAGTCAGTACTTCGGTGCTGACCCGAAAATCGAAACTAGCAATAACTAAATTTTACACATTTTTGTTTAAATGCGCATATATATAACATAAATAAACAGTCACTTCGATATTTTGTTATTTATTTACACTGGGCCGATGTCTCTGCTGGTGGACTGTTAGTCCCCGAGGGTATTCACCAACCCAGTATTCACCAACTTCGGCGCTGACCCGGAAACCAACTTTATTGAAACTAGCAATATCTAAATTTTACAAAATTTTGTTTAAAACTAAAGAGTATCAACCTCGTGCATAGCTCTGTCATTAGCTGAATTTTGGCTTTCCTATTTAAATCCTTTTGGTTATTTGTTCTCTATCAGTTTTTACACGTTTTTCGGTTAATTAACTTCCAAATGTTTTGGCTTGAACTGCACTGATGAGACTTAAGTTGTCGAAATGCGCATATGCAGAACATAAATCAACAGTAACTTCGGTATTTTGTTACTAGTATTTATCACCACTGGGCCGATGCCTCTGCTGGTGGACTGTTAGTCCCCGAGGGTTTTAACCAACCCAGTAGTCAGTACTTCGGCGCTGACCCGAAAACCGACTTTACTGAAACTAGCAATATATAAATTGTGCAAAATTTTGTTTACAACTAAAGAGTATCTCCCTCGTGCATAACTCTGTCCTTAGCCGAATTTTGGTTTTCCTATTTAGATCCTTTTGGTTATTTGTTCTCTATCAGCTTTTACACGTTTTTCGGTTAATGGACTTCCAGATGTTTTGGTTTGATCTGCACTGATGAGACATAAGTTGTCGAAATGCGCAAATGTAGAATATAAATTAACAGTAACTTCGGTATTTTGTTATCACTTGTGCAAGTATTGCATGATAAATTTTCAGTCTTGTTTTGTCAAGATTATTAATTAAATATTTGGTTATATTTGATTACTAAAGACATTTTAGAGTATTGAAATGAATGTCACATATATATACGTAGATATATTTCATTTTGTATAATTTTATGTCTGTTCCAATATATCTACAATAGTTTATCAGAAGAACGATTTATTTTTTATAATATCTTATTGAATATTAGTTTTATCAGAACAAGCTTTATAAAACGTGCTACTGTTTCTTGCTCTTTTATAACATGTACATGTTATTTCTATCAGAAATAAATGTTGTGCTTTAATTTCATTGAATTCAATAATGTATCTCCACTTTAAAATCATATTGTCCAGCTTGTGATAAAAGGCATGCCCTTTAACATAACATGTTGCATATCTTAATGCCAGATAAAAAGTTTTTAATTCAAAATGCGAATTAAGGTGTCTCAGTGGTATTATTCCGTCATTTTTGTTTAATAGTTGTTCATTTAGGTTTCATTCATTAAGAAATTTAACAAAATAGTTATCTAAAATGTAAAGAAAGTTCGATTTGAAATTTTTATCCCTTATAACTTTTACAACATTTTCGTTACAAAAAGCTGAACTAAAACACATGTGCTATAAATGTGCTGGATTAACAGAACACAGAAATTGTGCAAGAGAGATAATTTGATACAATAATTTCATATAGATACATTGTATCACTAGAAAAATTAATATTTTGCAATTTATCTTCCTTATTCAACGATGACCCCCTGATTTTTATTGTTTTTATATGTTAACTATAAAATTATCTCAAAAAACATGCAAAGTATGAACCAAATCTATAATAGATTTTTAAAGCTATCCTCTCATACAATAATTTTTCCTATTATTTCTTTGTAAAATCCTTAAATTTTCAATTTCAGCTTTTGCTCTTAAATGCACGGTGACCCCATATATTAATTTATTTTTAACAATGATACAATTATGTTTCTACAAAGAAAATTTCACAAAATTCTATAATAGGAAAATAATACCCCGCAGACACCTTTTAAGTAAATAGTTATGTATATCATAGTTACAAACAAAATGAGTGCTGCTATTTACCATGGATACTTACGACATTTCACAGATGTATGGGAGTGAATTCTCACATGGCTCATCCGCCAACATGTAAAAAAAATTCTCACTCGGGCTATTCAAAATAACAACACAGTGTTCATTTCCATTTCTGTTATTTGGTTGTTTTGGTCCCCAGTTCATGAATGTGGTTGGTTTTCCATTTGACACCCATCGAAATGCACCTTCCTTAACCAAATCTTGGGCGCCGATCCAATATTGATTATAGTCTATAAAAAATTATTTTCTTACATGGATTTGATTAAAAGAATTTAAATTCACAGTAGAGAAGTTAATGGCAGATTTATTACGTTAATTAATTAGGTTTCCGTGACAATCAAACACATAAAATGTTTTCTTGACAGATTTTGTTTCCGAAAAGGACTATATAAAAACTAGTATCAAACAAGTCTGCTAGGGTGATTTGATGCATTACGTAGTGAAAAGACTTTGTATAAAATCACCTACTTTTATCGTTTAATCTTTCGTTACCTTTCAATAGGGTCTGTAAAATGGAATAAAAAAGATAACAGGAAACACCTACAATGTAAGTCTTGCTCAATTTTGGAACCTCCGGGTACATAATTTGTACCCGGAAGTTGCGTTTTTAATGAAAAATATGACGTTTCAAGCAAAAATATTGGGCGTCATAATCCCGTAACGTCATATTTAGACGGGAAATGCTTCATATTTAAATTTTTATCGTGATTTCTCGGTGTCACATGACGAGATTTACAGACCCTATAGCAATTGTGTGTTGAGTTGTTACCGGACTAAAATGGAAGGGGAAGTTTGGCGCTCTATAAAACCGGTTTAACCCACATTTCTTTTGGAATGCCTTTACCAAGCCAGGACCATTGGGTCTACAATGTTCCAGTGAGTTCCCACTTGCTTTGTCTTTATGCCTATTGGACTTTGGCTCTTAACAATTCTGTTCGGTAATTTTGTTATAAAGCCCATCACGAAGGAAAAACAGATTTTTTATAAAATAATGTCAATGGTGATATATTGAAATATTGTTTCTTAACATTATTGATATATAGAGTAACAGAAATTTCATTCAACATATAACGCGTATAAAAAAGAAAAGTATTCGAAAGCCTTAGAATTCCCACGAGGTGAATTGGAAGAATCTCAATTTTTTTTACATTCTTCTGAAGTGAAATATTATGTTTAATCCTGTAAAGTTATTTCTGGACTTGACAAGGGATATTTGACCATATACACTGTGAAAATAAAAATTGAGCCATCCAAAACAATTGTTGACACCACATAACAAAGAAATCGAGCTTGACGTAACACAAGGTAAAACCACATAACGAAGGAATCGAGCTTGCCGTAACACAAGCTTAAACCACATAAGAAAGGAATCGAGCTTAAAGTAACACATGATAAAGGCATATTTTGTGTAAATAACACAATACCGAAGTTACTGAAAATTTACTTTCTGCATATGGCCATTTGACAACTTATGTCTCATCAGTGTAGACATAATTAAAATACTAGAAATCCAGAAATCGAAAGATGTACAAAGGCTGATGGCGAACAAAGTCGATATTTCAAGTGCTTCATGAATTTTTAATATTTGATGTTCATTCGGAGGCATCCTAGTTACCTTTTAGTCGAAGAACGTATCAACCTTACTTCTGTTTTTGGAAATTTACAACGAAAGACAATATGCAAAATGAAACACCTTTAGAGACATAAATGGTAATTACAGGTCACAATCTGCAAGAGAACTCATCAATAAAATCGCAAATGAAAGACACCAGATAGTCGTCAACAATATACAGGAACTTTGGACAGTCGGGATTTGGTACCGGCACTAGCATAAGCAAATTATAAAGTGATGATAACAGTAAACACCTGCAATGGCATTAAATCACAATCACATGCCACAATCCACAGGGAACCGCACTATAGGGAAAAAACACAAAACAGACTAAAGACAAACATAAATAACGATAGGAACTCGGGATAGCCGGACTTGGTACCGGCACTAGCAACAGCTAGCGGTAGGGTTAAACCAGTTTATGGGTACCCAGACCTCCCCTTTCTCTATCCCGTTTCCCTATAGTAAAATAAACATAATAACAAGTCAGGATTTGATCAAAGAACATAAAACATGCAACATGCTTAACACATGTAATCTTGATTTCCTTCTTTCAAGGCCAAGTTTTTACAAGGGCTTATTCAAAGAAAACAAAAACATTTAGCCCAGTCTTTTAATTTCAGCTTCCGCTACATAGACGATGTACTTTCTCTTAATAATCCTAAATTAAAAGGAGTATTTACATCAGATCTATCCCAATGAGCTTGAGATTAAAGAAACAACTGAAACACCTACTTCAGCTTCGTACTTAGATCTTTTATTGTATATTGACGAAGATGGACGTTTGAAATCTAAGCTATATGACAAGCGTGATGATTTTAATTTCACAATAGTGAACTTTCCCTTTCTTATCAGCAATATACCTACCTCTCCAGCCTATGGGCTGTACATTTCACAGTTGATTCGTTACTGTCGAGCGTGTAGTTTGTACAGTGATTTTTTGAACACAGCAAAAACACTGTCCCAAAGGCTGCTTAGTCATGGATTTGTTCAACCTATGTTAATTTCATCCCTCAAGAAATTCTATGGCCGTCACCATAACATCATTGAAAGATATGACGTGTCAGTATCTCAAATGAAAGTGGACATTTTCAGCTAGATTCACGTCTTCCCGGATTTGACTACCGACTTTGACATTTTCCTGGATCGACTCGCTCACAGTGTGATGGGTGCTGTTAACACAGTAGGACATGCTTACCCTTCCGGAGCACCTGATGTCACTCTCAGTTTCACTGGAGTTCACACTGTGAGTGCCTTTGTTTTGAATGTTGCGATTTCTATTTCTGTGCTTTGTGTCTGTCTAACGTCATTGTTTTGTGTCTGGCGCCATTGTTTTCTGTGTTCTCGTTTTGGCCATGTCTTTGGACTTCGATTTTTGTGGATTTCCCTCCTTTGTTCCTTCGGTATTCTACTGCCGTTCTTTCACTATCTAGTTATGAAATTAGACACATCTCTGCTCTTTTGATTTCTCAATGAAAAATTAATAACAATAAATGCTTGAAATACAATAAAAAATCAAGGTTTGAGAGCAATGCAGCATCTTCGGGAAAACATTTTGGACAGTAAAACAGCAAATTGGCCTGGTATAGTGTGTAAATATAGCGTTGTCTCAGTATAGTGTGTAAATATAGCGTTGTCTCAGCGAAATATCACATGGATGTTTTATTACCATTGTAAAAGAATACAATTGTCCTTAGCTTACTTGTAACTTACTTGTTTTTGCCATTAATCTTTCAATTTCTTGCTTTGTACTGTTATTATCTATTGTTGCTAAAGTTGCAGGTCGCCTATAAAACCGATTTCCAAACTCTTCACACAATGTCTTTAAAATTAATAAAACTGCAAATGACCATAATATCAGTAATCTTCACTCGTATCTCTGTTTTAATCAAGTTTTAGTTGTAAAAGTGTTAGCCCTTTCTACCAGAAACAACTATTGCCATTTTTAGTTAGGCTTAACAAAGTTGAAGGGTCTAATGGAGTACCCCCGGAGTCCATGCCCGCATTAGGGCATATATCTCTCCAACTATGCCTTGTTGTAGGGTTATCAAACTTTGCATGCAGATACAACTTAGGTTGACCCACAGCCTCATAGAAAATTGGGTCCACGAAATCTATATTTTCCGCTTGATTAGCTTAAATTCATTTTGGCTTTTTTATTTAGATCCTATTTGTAATTTGACCCACAGCCTCATAGAAAATTGGGTCCACGAAATCTATATTTTCCGCTTGATTAGCTTAAATTCATTTTGGCTTTTTTATTTAGATCCTATTTGTAATTTGACCCACAGCCTCATAGAAAATGGGTCCACGAAATCTATATTTTCCGCTTGATTTTGGCTTTTTTTATTTAGATCCTATTTGTAATTTTTTTCTCTATCAGCTTTTACACATATTTCGGTTCATGGATTTCTAAACGTTTTGATTTGATCTGCACTGATGAGACCTAAGTTATCGAAATGCGCATATGCAGAACCTAAATTCACAGTAAACTCAGTGTTTTGTTGTTAAGATTTACAAGTTTATATCTCAATTATGATATGAACTTGGATTATGTAACCTCGCATACGGATTCATCGCGGATGGTGGGTCGGCATCCATGCAAAATAAAGTCACTTTGACCTATATTTTACGCTTAATTGATTTACATTCAAATTTTTGGACGAGTGCAGATCTCAGTCACTGTTCATGTTAGGTTCATGTAAACTTGCATATGAATTACGTATCTGATGGCATGTCAGCATCTAGGCAAAAAGGTCAATTTGGCCTATATTTTACGCTTGATTGATTTACATTCAAGTTTTCGGCCGAGTTCAGAAGAATGCATGATAGGATCTTGTAACCTTGCAAAGGTATGCATCTCTGATGGTAGGTCAGCATATAGGAAAAATTAGCACACTTTGACCTATATTTTGAGACTGACTGATTTGCATTTAAGTTTATGGAGGAGTTCATATCTCAGTTGCTATACATAAAATAATTATGTTACCTTGCATATGAATGCATATCTGAAGGCATGTCGGCATCCAGGCAAGATTAGGTCACTTTGACCTATTTTGTCCGCCTGATTGATTTACATTCAAGTTTATGGACGAGTTCATATCTTAGTCATTTTATATGGTAGAACAGTTTATCTTTGCGTATGCATCTATAATTACATTAATTCTGCTTCGTATGGAAACCCCCGTATTTGATTGGCTACGAGTACTTCCGATCATTTCCGTCACTGTGTCTTATCAGTCAGTAAAACAACACAAGCACGCGACTCCTTGACGACGACAAAAGTAAACAACGACAGCGGAGTAATGTAGACAATGAAATGGTGCATCATCAACGATTTTCATTAAGTTATCTTGTGTGAACACTTGTATTTCATTACGGAATGTAATTATAAGTATTGAATGCAATATTTTGTAGTTTTATTGTCGTGTAAAAGCGTAACCGTAGTACATTTTTCACATGAAGCGCTTCATTCAAAATGTGCTACGGTCCACGCTTTTACACTCCAATAAAACTACAAAATATTGCATTCAATTCTTGTTAAGTAATGGAATTTTAGCATCCAGGCAAAATTAGTCACTTTGACCTATATTTTACGCTTGACTGATTAACATGAAGGTTTCTAGTCGAGTTTAGGTCAAAGTCACTCTTATAACCTTGCATACGCAAGCGTCTCTGATGGTAGGTCAGCATCCGGGAAAAATAAGTCATTTTGACCTATATTCTACGATTGAACGTTTACATTCAAGTTAATGGAGGAGTTCATATCTCAGTCACTATACTTGGTAGGATAATGCAACCTTGCATATGAATGCATCTCTGATCGTAGGACAGTATTCAGGAAAATTGGTTTCTGTGACAGTGTGCAATAAAAAGGCGAACCATGTAATCGTTAATTACATATGTTTATATCTAAAATCAATTTCTTCACTTTTTCACATGACTTTGGGTTATTTGATACGCAGTAGGGTTGTCTCATTGCCATTTACTCCATACCCTTAATTATAAATGTCAACTGTATCTGTGTTTGGCAGATTTTATGATTAAAGTAGATAGACAGTTTAGCACCTTTAGGGGCCTTCTTGATCTCGCTTGAGGGGGTGAATATTGTTCACCTCTAGTTGAAGACCCTCAGGCGACATCAAGATGAAGACAGGAATAAAAGCCCTGTCATTGATAAACTGGAGTTTTCTATGTATCGTGTGCGTTTTTGTCACATGTACATTCACTCCATATCCTTTCATTTTTCCTAGTTATATTCATATCCATGAGATTTTGTTGTAAGTCGGCACAATTGAAGAACCAATCCTACTTACCCGAAATCTGTAATAAAAGGTATGGGTCACCATGCCTGCTTTTTCTAGAATTGTGATCAAAGTTTGCTCATTTTTAGCAATTTTTTCGCCATAATTCACATAGAATGCACGGGGAAAATATGGAAAGGCAATTTTTAGCTTAATGGCAATGAACTTTTTATCCATGAGAATTTGATGTATTTTTGTGAACAGGTAGTTTATGATGTAAATTATTGGTTACAATAATAAAATGTATATGTCACCATGCTTTCCACGGAGATATTTTTCAAAGTTTCCGGATCGAACATTGTTTACGGGAAAAGGGAGTTAATTCGCGGCAAACTAAACGAAATGTGACGTTTCACATTTGTCATTCAATTATGACGTCACAAACGAAAAGAAGTCATATTACTTTTCCGGCAAGAAAATCAAACCTACCCCGTATCCGACTCTTTATTTTTCTAATGCGCGATTGAATTGCGCAGCGCAACAGTGTCTATCTACCTTAAACAGATCGTGTTTTACGTTTTAGAGCAACTGATGTGTGTGTGTGTGTGTTGGGGAGTGTAATTTCACTAATTTCACTGCTTTCAATTAAACAAGGTTGAACTGCAGTTCTTATTAGATCACACTCTCTCAATAAATGTGCAAACTGTTTTGTCTAATAGAAAAATAAAAAATAAAGTAAAATATGTCAGCTTACCAATGCACCTGCAAAAGTTGCATTGCTTCTTCCAAAAAAGAAACATTTATTGTCATGAGGAGTCCACTGGTCAGGACAACTACAATATACTACAAATAAAAAATCATTTTGAAAATTAACAAAATATGACATAAAGGGACGAGCATTTGATTCAGGAAAGATATGGGTGGAGGAGGGGTAAGACTAACAAAATAAATTACGGAAAATTACGCAAAATACGGAAGTTTTTATTCTTCATCCAGCTAGGAATATTCTTTTACAGAAATTATCAGCCCCCAACGAATCAAATGATCGATTTCCAGTCCCCGAACGAATCAAATGATCGATTGCCAATCCCCGAACGAATCAAATGGTCGATTGCCAGTCCCCGAACGTATCAAATGGTCGCCCCTAAGGAATCGTTACAAAATTTATTTTGATATACAGACAGTATTAGTAGAATAGTGACAAAGCCATAGCCAAGGAAATCTCAAGATCTTTGTTCTAATGTTTTTTTTTTGTTTTCATGTTTCATGAACTATAGGGGAAAACGATTCTCCTCTCTAGAGAGAAAATTGCTCTCGGTCAATGATACGTTGAAAGTCACTTATGATGTCAAATTTGTTTGCTGTCGTTCAACATTGCCATCGTGATACAATGAAAAAATGGCGACCATGCCGGTTGACGTCACTTTAAAAAAAAAACATTTATTGCGAATCAGGAGAAAAGGGATACGGGCTTTTTTAGGTCAAGTATTTGTTAAAATCATAAATCTCTTAAGCCCATTTCTACTATCTCTAGTTAAATTTTCAAATATTTAGAATGCTCGTCAAGCCTCACGATTAGAATTTGAAAATTTTGCTATCTCTGTTGCTGAAATGTCGTTGTTTTGCCGATGCTATTGTGAAATCCATATTTAATCAAGAAATAAATCAGAACTGATATTATAGTCAGTCTAGTTTCAGTTGTTGTTTTAATGAGGGAATTTGATAAATGTCAGTGTAAGTTCATATATGATCTGTAGCTGCATTTTTAACGAAAACGACTATTTAAAACAATACTCTAACGTCATATTATAACAATATTCATATATGATCTGTATAGAAACTTAGACAATTCAAGTTTCCATGTGTGCAAATAAAAATAGTTATAATAAATGAAGAATTCAGACAAAAACAAATTTTATTTGTAACAAAAATCTTCAGAAGCCGCAAAATTAAGCAATAACAGTACATTTTTTGAACGTCCAAGAGTATCAATCGTAATTCAACGGTCAAAATGCAGCTCTTTTACCGCCAAATAAAGATTAACGCCCTTGGACATTCAAGTTATGTATTGTTTTTGCGATTCTAATGAAATCAAACAATTTTGCTTTTATTTAAATGTATTTTAAGTACAAATGTAGTTATAAGTTGACAAGGATCCCGACTAGACAGGGAATCTACTTGTACCGAGGCATGTACATATAATTGACGGTCATTTTTGACCAATCGAATGATCTGTTAAATAAATGTTCTATTAGAATATGATAATTTAGCCTTTCTTGTTACGTAAATAAATAAAAATCGAAACTTTTGTAAATTGAGTTTCTGCAGATGACACTTATACCTCTTCAGTGCAGATCAAATCAAAATATTAACCCAAAACCAAAAGATGTTTTCAAATTGAAAAAGAAAATAATTAAGAAATAAAACATGGCCGCCATACTATATTGTCATTATAACATGGGCTTGAGTTGTTTTTGCAAATATTTTATCCCGAGCGTCAGCGAGGGGTAAAATATGCAAAAACAACGAAAANAAAAAAAAAAAAAAAAAAAAAACAAAAACAAAAAACACATCAGCGACTTTTCTCTGCATCCAAAAAACTTCTACGAGAGGAAAAATGACCTGAGGAACTGAAGGACAGTGGAAACATGATTAAATACTTAAAATGTGGATTTTAATATAAAAAATTACAGAAGTCAAAATAATTTAGTTTCTGAAGTTGGCCATTTCGACAACTTATGTCTTTTCAGCGCAGATCAAATCAAAACGTTTGGAAAAAAAACATAAACAGAAATATGTTTAAAAGCTGATAGAGAACAAATATCAACAGCATCAAAATGGAGGCCAAAATTAGCAAAGGACAGCGCTTTGCATGAGGAAAATATAAGAAAATTTTGTAAATTGAAATGTTGTAAAGTTCCAAAATAAGATCGCTTTTTGGGCCAGCACCAAAGTACTGACGACTTGGATGTAAGGATCCTCGGGGACTAACATTACACCAGCAGAGGCATCGATCCCGCAAGTGGTAATAAATAATGAAACGTAGGAATTACTGTAGGCATCTATCCCGCAAGTAGTAATAGATAATGAAACGTAGGAATTACTGTAAAGCAAAGCTCTGTCCTTAGCTGATTTTGGCTTTACATTTAGATCACTTTGGTTATTTGTTCTCTATCAATTTTTAAACATTTTCGAGATTATGGTCTTCCAAACGTATAGATTTTATCTGCACTGATGAGACATAATTTGTCGAAATGCGCATATGCAGAAAGTAAATTCACAGTAACTTCGGTATCTAGTTATTTGTTACCACTGGGTCGATGCCACTGCTGGTATTGCGAGGGTATTCACCAGCCCAGTAGTCAGTACTTCTACTGTACTGCTGACCGAAAGCCGATTAATTTGAAACCTTACAATATCTAAAATTTTGTAAATTTTATTGAAAACTAAGGAGTATCTCCCTCATGCAAAGCTCTGTCCTTAGCTGATTTTTCCTCTACATTTAGATCACTTTGGTTATTTGATCTCTATCAGTTTTTAAATATTTTCGAGTTTATGGTCTTCCAAACATTTAGATTTTATCTGCACTGATGAGACATAATTTGTCGAAATGCGCATATGCAGAAAGTAAATTCACAGTAACTTCGGTATCTAGTTATTAGTTTCTGAAGATGATACTTCTACAACTTATGTCTTTTCAATGAAGATAAAACCAAAACATTTGGAAACCCAGAAACCAAAATTTGAATAAAAACGGATAAAGAACAAGTTAAAAAAAGGAGCTATTATTAAATTTATCTATTGCAACTTTCACTTTAAACAATGTATTAACAAATGCAGATATATAACGAATGGAGAAAAATAAATTATGCTTTATTCTTATCATCACATTAAGTCATGGGAGAGTGAGACATAAGTTGTCGAAATGGCCATATGCAGTAACTTAGGTATTTTGTTCTGTCAAAATTAATTATTTATATTTGTTTAACAAAACACTTGTCCCCACCCCCCTTAACGCTCACATAAATGTAAAATCTCAAACCATAATGAATGGTGATGCTATTGATTGAAGAAAAATATATGAATGAATTTGAAATGCATATCACAACTTTAAAGAATTATTGGGATTCCACAGGAAAACAATTCCCTCCAAGACTTTGTTTTGTTGTGTTGGATGTCTGGAGCTGACAAACTGTTTTAGTACATTGTAATGACTTCTGATAAAATGTAAGAGATCAAAATCGCAAAACGCTAAAAAAATATTAAATCAGAATTTTCTGTTATTCCAACATTTTATAAAAATATGCAGAAAAGTTACACGCAGATTTTGCTGACAGACTGTTTCAATGCAGAATCTGTCCAATTTCTAGTTTCCAAAGGGGTCGTATGACTCCCATTGAACCCTTGAAATTATTGCATAATTTTGAATAAGAGGTGTCTGCGCATATACATATCTTCACAAATTGTTCTTAATACTTGTAGGTTATAAAGTTTTAAATTCGATCGACTGCTTAAAAATAAGTAATTTTGACATAACATTTCAACAATTATGCCCTTAAAAGTTCCCAGATAAGTAAGTGGTGTTTTCGTCTTCCCATTATGTTCTTTGATGATGTTATCATAGAAATGAAATTAAGTTGATCTGATTAAGAGGAGGTCTAATGAAAAAATAGATTCCAAGTGCCAGATGCATTTTGTATATAAAATTCAAATGTAGTGTTGCGTGTCACTCAAATTGTAGTGGTCAAATTCCTCAGTGGAAAGATGTTCTCGATAATATCACATCCTAAGACTTTAACTCAGTTGGTCTTTGACTTCAGACGTATATATATATATATATACGTCTGA
>MJUU01002726.1:126636-138172 GCA_002080025.1 Modiolus philippinarum | reverse complement strand
GGGTGACACTGGGGTCTGCCCTCCCAATTCCCAGATTTTTTCGACCTTTTTTCCCCGATTCCCAAATTTTTTGGCCCCTTTTTCCCAAATTCCACATTTTTCGGGCAATTCCCATTTCCCAAATTTTTACATTTTGAAACACCGAAAATTTTATTTACCCAACTCTGTGCACCATACATCAACTGGGAACAAAATTTTATACATATTGTGGATGCTGCGGAGGACTGTGCCAGAAAATAGTTTGAGCGTGATTAAGCTGAAGACCTTGATTCACTTTTTGATTGGATAAAGGTTTTGAAGTCTATGATCCCAAAACGAATCAATCGGCTACAAGGGTCAATGAGAACTTAATCAATATCATTTTTTTTTTAAAAATGCTGATGTTGCGAGATATTTGTCCTCCATTCATGAAGCATATCCGGTTGTTCCTGCAGATAAGGCCCCATAATAACATCATTTTTATATGTATAAATAATTACAGCGAAAAAACTTGGAATTGGTAATTCTTAGAGCAATCCATCCTACACAGGTACTACGCTGTCTAAGGAGGAGATATTACAATCTCCACTCTTTGTACTGGATACAAAAATTAAACTAATGGGTTCTGGGGAGTTGTACTTGCAGGAATAGGACTGACGGACAGAATGACGAATGGATAGTTCATAATACCATCTGTAACTCATTGTGTGAGGTATATATAGATGCGTGTCCTTGTCTTTTATCTGGACTTTGATTTATGTAATCTTGTTCTTTGTTCCTATACTACTGTCTTTGTTCTATCTTACTAGAAATAGATATAATAGAAACAAAATGTAATTAATCAGTGTTAACCATATTACATACTACAGTGTGTAAGAAAACATAGGACTCAGGTAGTTGAGTAATTCAAATTAACGTCATAATTATTAGTTTGACTGTTACATCAATTTTGTTTTCTAGACTTTGCTATATTCGTGTAACAGATCTCATTTTTGACCGTGACGTCTATAGACCGTGACCCATCTTCTTATCTCGATACCTTGACCTGTTCTTCCATCTTTTAAACTAGCCTCAAAAATGTACTGCCATGTCAGCAGATTTTGACATTCGAAATGATGCCATTCCAATATACTACGTAATTGTCGTAGACATTCCTTATCATTTAACGTCATGTTCCACTAATGTCCTGTATTTTATCCCTTTTTGCCTTGTTCTGATTTCCTAGTTTTCCGATGACCATCCAATTGAACTATTCACATGATCACTTAGCATAAGCCAGCAAGACGTACGCGTGATTTAAGAAACACATTTGTAAATCAGACTATTTTTTGATAAGATAACAGATCCTTATAAATAATGCTTTTCAATCAGGTCTGCTATACATTTGGACAATCTTTACATCCCTTATGATGGCCTATATTTGGACACAGATAATTGTAGTTGCAGTTCTTGTCGGTGCCGGTAAGTCAGAGGACAATTTTCAGTATATAGTTGTTCACTAGAATATTGCAAACTAGTAGTGTTTACCATCAACCCTCAAATAAAGACAACATAGAAATAAACAATATATGGAACAACCTCTTAGTTGGACATGTTACAGAGGTAAAAAAACAATCGGGTTTCTAATATCGTAAATGATTTAAGTGTTAGGGTTCTTGGTAATACGGACTTCCTAGATATGAACTTTTGTGAACTGTTGCATCCAATCATCAGAAATAACTGTTGACCTTTTTGAATTTATATATCAAAAATACTATAGCAGGTTGAATATCTCAATGCTTTATTCCTTCTGTATGGACTTGTCAAGTCTTTAATCTTTGACAAGTCCCTATAAAAGGATGATATACGACTGAAGTGTGTATTAATTCATTTTTCAAGACCGGTACAAGTAGATCCACATGCTTATTTTGACGTCATATATATATAGTGTACTTATAACTGTTTTACTCGATTTTGATTGACGAAATTCAATTAACCTGGAGCCCTAAGTGACATATGAAATATAAATAATAGTGTTACCAATAGCTGTATTGGTCTTTTAAGTTTTTGTACATGATTAAAGAACTTTGTTATTGACAAAAATGAACTCGAAAATGCCTGATTGGTCTAAGCAAGGATTGGTCTTGGTGTTGTGTGAATTTTATCTCAACATTCTACAATGTAGCTGTAATCATGGAACATTGCATATCAATTCCTATAATTTCTCGGAGATCATTTCCAAGTTTTCACTTGAAATTTAATTCATTTAAGGATTGCATTTATTAAACAAATGACATTCTACCACCATTTTCTGTGACACCAATTGTTTTGTTTTTATTATGTCTTGATATTTCATATTTTTTCAGTGTTTTGCGCATGTCCTACAGGGTGGGCGACTTTTGGAAATAAATGTTTCTTCTTCGGCAGAGATGTAGAAACTTTTGCTGATGCACTGGTAAGTTTTATATGATTTTTATAATTTCTGCAAAACCTGCTTATTCTGTAATAAAATATTTCACAATTTTGAATTGATTTGATACGCGAGAGCTAGCACCAAGTATACCGAGTTTCTCATTAGGTACAGCTATCTCCGCCCACCGCCTTATTAATGGACTTAAAAAAATTCGGTCTCAAAATATCATTTAAAACATTCTTTAATAGATTTCAGTCTCTTAAGAAATATCTGAAGTTTTGGTCCGAACTTTGATTCAAGCTTGATTTTTTTTCGCTTAGTACTGGGATGAATGAATCACAACAGATTGCATGTTTTTGCCAATATTTTGTAACTTCGGTACTTTGTCATTCGATAACCGGAATAAGGTTTGATTTGTGTTTCTGTGTGACGGTATCATAATTATGACATATAAAAATTGTCATCTATTCATAGATTTTAAAATACCATTAATATGAATTAAATGTAGGTTCTAGACCCACTTGTCTAAATGAGAAGGTATCCATCAAGCTCACTGAACACTACTGGGCCATTAAATACGGGACTTTTGAATCGTGTTCACTCCGATAACAGATCTACATGTATTTTTATATGTCAAAAATCAATACATCAATATATTGAGAGGGAATCACTAATTGATGAACGCTGTTGAGCTAAAGGTGATTTATGTTTAATCGATTTGTGGCGCTTCAGGTTAAATTTTTTTCGTCAATTAAAATTTAGTCAAAGAATTGTCATATAGAAAGAAATCAAAATGCACTTCAATTTCATAAATAGTTTGTTCTTATGTGATTTATATTTATTTCAATAAGTATTCCTTCTAAATGGTATCCGAGGCGATCGTTTCCGCTTTCAATTACACGAGAGTTCCTATCTCGAAAGTCCCGAATTGAATTAACAGCGTTTCTTTCAATAAGTTAAACGAATAATTCTGTTACCAAAATGCATTAAAATGCGTGATCAATTTTCTTTTCAAATAAAGCATTTAAAATAAAATCTTATCTGAATTATTTACGAAATCTACACTAACAAACGGATATGTCGGTTACCTTGGTTACTTGTACAGATACATTTACAGACTGACACAATATACACTTACAAACGGATATGTCGTTTACTTGTAGCAGAGACATTTAATTTATCCGGTGGGTGGGAGTGGGCTGGAAATTTTTTCACAAATTTCTGGGTTGAGATTTCGACCCCCCTGTCCAGCATAAAAAATTTTTTTTGACCCCTCACTAATGGTCGATAAATAATTTTGACCCCCAATAAGTTTTCAGGTAACTTTTTGAAATTGCCAACTTATTTGCAGTCTGGTTCTCTTAGACTTATAACTTTTTCAGCAGGTTAATATTGGGGGGAAATCTTAGAAAATAATAATTGCCGCTTCATAGAGCATGTTAAAAAAAAATGTGGAAAGCCATCCTTACAGGTTAGGGGTCGCTGTGTCTACTATCCCCGGCAACCGCCCACGATCAAGTTAGTTCTCTGATTATGCAACTTTTTTTCTGGCAAAAAAGTATTTCCTTATTCTATAATTGTATATCCTTATTATAAATAAAAAAAGAGACAATCTTTTATTATTCTGATTTAACTCGATATTTGATATCACGATTTACAGGAAAGCTTTCGGAGCTGTCAAACGCTAAAAAGTATTTAACTGAAATTATTGGACCGCCTTCTGCGGCGGAAAAAAAATCATCCTCTTCAGTCAATGACACTTTTGAATACATCAACAAAGCTAAAAACTAAATTAAAAATTCACCCCCTCCCCAAGAGTACCCTTCTGAATTTTCAACCCCCCTCAAATGAAACGACTTTCAAAATTTTGACCCCCTAAAATTATCCAGCCCCCAGCTGAAAAATAATGACTGTTCCCTTGAAGAGACAATATATTGTCAATGTTTAAAGACAGTTTGTACATTAATGTCTTTGTTTCTCAAAACGATACTAAAACTTTATGCCTTTTTTATTTATTTTTAATGAGATCACATAATAAAACATGACCTCGAATGCTGTAACAATAATTTAGCTTGCTCTCGGGGAAATTAACATCAGTCAAGGTGGCGGGTATTAAGATATGCAGTTTCGACGAGAGACAAGATTGTTTCCCACAAAAAGGTAATGCAGACTAATGAACATTACAGTAATTTTTGTAGAAGTATGAAATGACATTACTTGTATATAAAAATTGTGACGCTTCGTTACATTAAATCACCACGGCCAGTACGCGATACTTTTGATGACACCACAGATAAATTAATCACACTAGGACGCTTTGAGCCCTAATTTTGTGTAGCTTTGGTGCTGTCGTTTCATCCAATGCAAAAACACACAACATAAATTCCACATAGATAATATAAGATGATTAAAAATCTGATACTTTAATTCTAGACATTTTGTGATTTGGCGGGCCGTCATCATCAACGATCTGCTTCTTTAGCCACAATAGAAAATAACAGTACAATGCAAGAAATTGAACAATTAATGGCAAAAACAAGTAAGTCAGTTGTAAACGTATGCATAAGATATTGAAAGGAAAATGAGCTTAAACTATCTATTTTACTACCGGATGTGACATGTTCAACACGGGGAGTATCTCATAAGAAACAGGAGATGTTTACTCACTGTGTAAGACCGTACGGTGACCCCTAGATGCTTTGTTTTGGGTCGTTTTAATCTGGATATGGGATGTTTTCTCCTTGACATTCACCCCATTTCCTTTCTTTTTCATATCTACCGGTGCACCTATCTTAACCATGGTTAAATTCGACCTGTCTTGTTCATCTGTATGCAAATTGTCTCTTTCTCTTATTTGTGACATATTCTTTGTGTTTTCGGTGTTGCCATTGCCGTTGGACAAATTTTTTACGGACGGGTCACTTCTCACTTATTTATATACATATATATTTTTTTGTTCAACTCGACTTTATGCAAGTCCGTCGCCAATTTAGTGTCTCCCTATAAATATTAATTCAATGCTATGAAAATATGATATTTCATAGCAGGCCGATCAGTGATTTGTTTTAAACAAAAGAAATGGAACTCTTCATTAAACAAAACAAAAAAGATCTACTAAGATTGTTTTCCGTAGTTACAAACTCCAAAAGTTGTTTCTAACTAGAAAATTGAATTATTTTTTAGATCATGTATTTCATTAAGGTATAAAAATAATGTAAATGTTCGCCGTTTGATTGTAAAGTTTGTAATTAGTGCGAAAATTTCGGTTTAAGTGAACTGAAGTGGGTGTCTATCATTTTGGATGAATCAAATATACATCTCCGGATTTTCTCCAAAATTGGCATACTGATACTGGCATACTAAAAAGAATTGATCAATACGTGTGCAAAATTTTATTTCTGCCCTTCCACGCAATTTTCCAAAATAAACCCAAAAGTTAGTGGATTCTGCTACAATACTGGCTCTATGTTTAAAAATGAAATCGAATTTACCTATATACGTCATGATTACAACTTAGAGTCAGAGGCCCATTCAGGTAATCGTAATTTGATTTTTTGTCTATAGTTTGTTTTAATGTATTAAATGGAACAGTTAACATTAGACTACCGTTCAAAATAAATATTTAGATACAGAAATCTGGAAACATTACCATTAATTTCGTATAATTTTTACCCTAATGGATACATTGATCTCTGTGAGTTCTCGGCAGTGTTAACGTTATAAATAACATTTACCGAAAAATAATGAACACAATGGAAATACCACCCTCTCTTATACCTTGGTAACGGGATAGCATTTTGGATCTTGGAAATATACATCTTTGAAATCAATTATTTCATATTTCCCCTTCAAGATTAATCCTTTGGCTATCTTTATACAGAAATTGTGTCCGCCCCGGTAATTTTTTGCCTTTTAATAATATTTCATTGTCGCCAGGTTAATTTTTTTGTGGTGGCAGCGTAGACATTGGCATCAACTATAAACAATTTAACGTGCGATAGCAGACCAATTGTTAACTTTTATTTTGTAAATGTTTTTGTTTTACTAAATGCATCGTTCCTTTTTGATTTATATACCCGAACAAGCTTGATATCAAGCCGTTACTATGCACCATCAACAGACGGCATGTTTCTTAAATATGGCTGATTAAGTAGACGCCCACCTCATGAGCATGTTTAGAAGGGAGATGATTTCACACAATGACTTTTCGGACTGATAGTACGAAAGCCGGAAGGGGACTTCCGAGTTCTGACTTCTTATATATTAAATATATTAATCATTACCTCATTAAATATTATTTTTAGCTTATAAATAAACATGTTCATGTAATCGATAGTTGAATAGCGTTTAACCTCCTTTGCCAGCAATCATGTCAGCTATAATTGAAGACGAGAACAGGTTTATTACAGTAATACGAAATGAGAGAGAGAGAGAGATAGAGAGAGAATTTTAATTCAAATGAAAAACAAAAATGATTCGAAGGGTCGTAAACTTACTATGAAGCTGAATTGTGTTTTTGTTTGTAATTATTTATATTAAAACTAAAGCCCCATTTGCATGAAAAAAATATACATAAGTATGTAAATATGCCCACGTGCAAATTGACACACGTGTGTATAAGCAAATTTGCTAAGTGTTTTTGAAGGGTATGTATGTTCAACAAAATAAATCTAATAAAGCGCACAGTTTTAAACAACTGTTTACTTTTACAAAGGTATGCACATTTTCACTGGTATGCAAATAACAAAGGGTGTATTTGCACAAGGGCAGGGGCAAGTGTAAAAGTATATTTGCACATGTGTAAATTTACATGGTATGTATTTTGAGCATGTAAATGCATACTGAAAATGCACACTGTGCAAAATACAGCTTTTGTCTAATAAGGAAGAGAAAAAGGGTCCTGAAACTTGATTAAAATCAAGAAATTGGTGCATTTACAATGAACCGTTATCTCTATATAATTCATACTTCTCCGACGGTTTTGTCTAATATTGCGTTTTTGGCCTATAATAGGAGAAGTTGAACTCTGATTGAAAAAATAAAAGAAGATACAATGCAACCATATGTTTTTTTTCTATCAATCTACAAATTTTCACGATCTAATGTAAACTTTTGATTTTCTGCATGTTTTCTGGCCCCTTTTACTCTTTATCATTGGCGTTTTCAATGAAAATACAAACTCAGGCTTAATCCATGTAAGTGCATAGCAAAAATAAACGGGGCTGTATTAAAATTCATACAGCAAATTGTAATCGCCGTTGACAATAACCCTGACTTTGGAAAAGGTTGGTTTGTTTATCGATCAGTCTTGCTTTTACAGCCCATCTTTCAAGTTGGTCTAGCTTATTTTGCAAAGCTTAGATTATTTGAATAGGAATGCTACTTAAAATGATGCAACGGTTTCTTGTAGTGATCAGAGTGTAATCCGCCCAAATGCCCTTTCGGCAGCCTGATTCGTGAAAATACACAAACATACTGTATGCGTGACACGCGATTTCAAACTACAAGACATGAATTACTGCTGTTTTTAATATAGTTTTTTATTTATTTAATTATTATTTGTTCCCATTTTTTTATTTCTAACTTCTAACTCCTTACTTCTATCTTCAAACCTTTTACTTCTTACTTCTAACTTCTTACTTCTTACTTCTAACTTTTTACTTCTTACTTCTTATTTCTTACTTCTGTTTTACTTTTTATTAATTACTTGATACTTCTTATTTTCAGTACGTCTTACCTCTTACTTCTAATTTTTAACTCCTTACTTCTAACTTCTTACTTCTGATTTCTTACTTCTATCTTCTTACTTCTAATTTCTTACTTCTAACTTCAAAGTTCTTACTTCTTACTCCTCTTCTAACTTCAAAGTTCTTACTTCTAACTTCTTACTTCTAACTTCAAAGTTCTTACTTCTAACTTCTGATTTCTTACTTCTAACTTCTTACTTCAAACTTCTTACTTGGCTCTTACTTTTCACTTTTTACTTTTAACTTCTAACTTCTCTAACATACTCATGCTCTTCATACATTCGCAAGTTAATGAGTTTTCGGTCAGTCTATGAACAAAATTGGTTGATAGTCATATTTATGATAACTTACGTTATAAATAGTAAACTACATGAACTTGATACACAATATAGGGTCTGTAAGTCTCGTCATGTGACACCGAGAAATTACGATAAAATTGCAATTTGAAAACGTTTCCCGCCAAATTATGACGTTGCAGGATTGTGACGTTCAAATTTTTTGCATGAAACGTCATATGTTTTTGTTTAAAATGCAACTTCCGGGTACAAGTTTTGGTCCCGGAAGTTCCAAAATTGTACGAGACTTACAGACCCTATTAGGACAAGTATAACTGGTACCCCTCATGCTCTTGATAGGTTCAAACACATTCTGGATTGGTGCAAATGATCTGATCAAGGAGGGCTCTTTTAGATGGATTGCAAACGGACAACATGCAACATCCATGAATTGGGGACCACAAGAGCCAGATGGACATGGAAATGAACACTGTGTTGCTATTATAAATAAGCCAAGTGAGAATTTTCATTATATGATGGCTGATGAACCATGTGACAGAGAATTCACGTACATTTGTGAAATGGCGTAAGTAATAAAATCATAAAAAAAAATTAGGCCAAAATTAGAATAATGTATGTTTCCCCTTATCCTACCGACCCTAAAAAATGGCCTTACTCAAAAAATATTATTGACTTTTCAGAGAATTTGTTTTTACTAAAATTCTTTATAGTAGAAATTATATCAAAAAGATTTCTTCCTACCTACCTTCTCAACATTATTAGGTAAGGTCGGGTAAGGGGAAACCATTTTTTCAAATTATGGCCTTATATTATTTTATTAAATGGCAAAGAAAAACGGAAACAATCATTAGAATATTATTTTTAATTTTAAGTATCATATATATTTATACATATTTACTTACTAGTTTGAGAAAAAAAGGATATTCCATTTTTAACTTCAGAGTGTATTTCCAGTTTTGAAAATGGTTTAGTTGAATGGGTTTCTGATTGGGTCTCTTGCTTTGTCCTTTTTTCATTTTTAACACATGCAATTTTCATTTTCTTAGATGTTTATAATACTCTATCAGCACACGAAAAAATATTATATCTATATTTATTATTGTTTAAAACATGTATCAGATAATGCCATCTTCACCCTTGAAATATATTTAAGCAATAACAGTACATTATTTGAATACCCGGGGCCTCAATCGTAGATTTGACGGTCAAAATGCAGTTTATAGGCGACGCGTAGCGGAGCCTATAAACGGATATTTTTACCGTCAAATCAAGATTGACGATCTCGGGTATTCAAATACTGTACTGTTATAACTAATCAATTTCATGTTCTATTTTTAACTCGTGAATTTGTAACAATATTAGGAACCAGAATAAACAGGGAACCTACTTTGTCCCAGGTGTGTAGATGGTGGAATTGACGGTCAGTTTTGACCAATCAAAACCTTCATTATATAAATGTTGCATTAGAATGAAAAAATGATAAACTTTTCTCCGACGTTAAAAGTCAAGGTCAGAATAAAACTCTTTCGATTTGAAAAAAAAAAAAAAAAAAAAAAAAACACAAGACAAAATTCAAATTTAATAATCAAATTAATTTTAGCAGTCACTTCTCTGAACAAACCGGTTTTACAAATAAATTACCCTTGAATTAGAAGGTCTTAGATTCAAATATAGTTCTTGGAAATGTTTGTCGTCGTCTATGATTCCGATGTCCACACCCTCAAATCCTGATACTATGTACCAAAAAATCGAGTTGTAAGTACAAGGAATAGACTGAAGTGTTTAGTCACCAAATATTGTTTTATGCAATTCCAGAAGTAAATCTGCGTTGTTCGCAAATAAAAAAAGAGTTGTAATTTTAGAGACCAGTTTTATTATTTTTTAGAAAGTTCACGATTATCTTACGAAAAATAGATAAACATGCATGCACATATACCAAACAAAAAAACCGTACTGGCCAAGCAAATATCAGAATTCTCTCAACACGCATCAGTAGATTTGTATTCTGTACACATTCCTTAATTAATAACTTTAAAACATTGTTTGTACACTTCCACATATTTGTTCCTCTGGTATTAATGAAGATATATGTGTTCCCAACCCCAACTTATAGGAAAATGTTTACCAATATTTTCAGGGCAAGTGAAATTGGAAGCAGCTTTGGATAATACCTACAACACAGAGATAAATAGATTTTAAATAATAAAGATAAAGACCTATCGTTATTTATGTTGTCTCTTGTCTTCATTAGTGTTTTTCTGGCAAGTTATTGTAATTATCCGGCCATTGTAGGTGTTTACTGTTATCCTTTGTTTGCAATGCAAATGATGTCAAGTTCTTTTTATTCTTCAAAACCAATGAATGCAAAGGTTATACAGCAAGAGGTTTCAATAAATTATTCACAGTAAAACAGCCATAGACATATATAAAAATAAATATGAACAGAATACAACAATGATGAAAACAGGAAGATATCACATTACAAAGATAAATATAAGTGATAAAGATAAAAGATAAGTGACAGCTTTTCATCAAGGAGAACAACATTTTGGTATTTATGCAATTAATCAGCTTTTACATAATTTTCGTAAAACTATTGGACTTTTGTTATTTAAAAGGAGTTCAAATTTCAAAATGTTTGGTCTGTTGTAAAAATATTTTGGAATAAATCTTTTTCTCTCATTCAAATGGAATTACGTGAATGAGATTTTATACAGTCATTATAACTACCTGTAAACACTCTGGAGAGATGGTTCGTTTTCATGATCCTAATTCACACACCATTAGGATTAAATACCCTTTTAATGAGGGCATTCCTTATAAATAACTCATAAATAACACATCACATAATGGCGTAGCAACCCGTGTCCAATAATTTTAAAGACCAAACCAACTATTGTTTATACGCACAACGCAGCGCATTGCCATTGTTCTGTAAGACGTCTATGACGTCGCACCGTGTGGAAGATCAACAGAGTGACATTCACTAACTACGTTGGTGATGAAAAGTTAGAATAATTTTGAAATAAAAAAAAAGCAATCAAATTACAAAAAATATATTTATATCTAAATAAGATGGAACATTATAAAATTCAAATTCAAATTCTTTACTGTCATAAAAC